>MJUT01005333.1:211850-235538 GCA_002080005.1 Gigantidas platifrons
TCTATCGCGGCTGTCAGTTTTATTGTTGGAGGAAACCGGAGTACCAAGAGAAAACCATCTATACCTGCAGTAAGTCACCGACAAACTTTATCACATTATGTTGTATCGAGTACACCTCGCTTGAAAGGGATTCGAACTCACAACGTTAGTGGTGATAGGCACTGAGTGATGTAGTTGTAAATCAAACTACCATGCGATCACGACCACCACGGGCGCTATTATCAAAGGATAACTATAAGTCCCGTCCAATTTTCATTCATGACTTGTCATGATATTTTTTATCAAGAGTAACACGATGGGGGCCACTAGTGGGGCTTACTCTTCTGTAGCATCTTAATTCACCACCGGTACATTGTGGGGTTCGTGTTGTTTAAACTTTATTTGTCTTAATAATATTTTGTAGATCAATGTTTGTCCTTTTTCATTTGGCCATTGTATTGTCTGTCTTTTGATGTACGACTTCTGATTTTACCCCTTTGGTATCTTGAGCTTTTCTTAATAAAAGCATTGAATTTCGCACAAGACATCAAATGAGAACATTAAGCAATATTAAATCATTTTGGAAATAATTTAAGCTACCAGTAATATGGAATTAATCAATCATTGCAATACTATAACTGTCTATATTAACTGATAATAACATACATATACAATACTTGTGCACTGTCGAAGCATACAGGTAATATGTGTATGAGGCTTAGAAACGAGGGAAAAGGCGAGCTTTTTCCCACGTTTCGCGCCGAATACACATATTTACCTATATGCTTCGACAGTGCACATGTATTGTATTTATCCTGCAATTTTAAATCGTAAATAAACGTTTACTGGACGATGATAAAAGTATTTGAAATAATTTTGTGTATGTATTTGAAAACAATATCCCCCGATGTGCTCCGATGAGTTTGCCAAATATCAAATTTTATTCTATTTATAACTGACCAATATCAAAAAAAATATTGGGCAGGCTATATTGGTCGGTAAATGCTGTCATTGCAGGATAAATGAATATAAAATATGATGTAGCACTCACGGAACACTAGCTTCTAACGACTTATAAATACTAGTACACAAGATTAACGATGTGAAATTACACTTGGACCATCTTGGAACAAAACAAAAACACGTCAGCGTGCAAAGCAATGTTAACACAAATGAACCGAAAACTTGGAATCTCCTGACCCAGTTCTCAGTCCTAACGAATTGGTCATTGTTTTGTATTGAAAGATGAGTTTAAAGATAACAAAGGGGTAATCAGAATCCGTAAAATGAAGAAGGACAGACAACACAATGGCCAAGGAAATAAAGACAAAAGGACAAACAACGACCCACAAAACACCACACAGAAAATTAAGGATCGAGCAAACTACATTTGTTTCGTGGATCATTTTTTTTGTCCTCTTTCATTTGACTGTTATGTTGTCTGTACATCAATTTACGGTTTTCTGATTAACCCTTTCTTATTTATCTTCAAACGTTTCTTTAACATATTGTTATGGTATATACTAAAACAAATTGGAATGTAGAAATTTAACTAATCAATAAAATGTTTTGCTGTTTCAGTTCCGAGTTGATCCGATAGGACCAGCACTGGAACTGTTTATTCCGGTAGAAATAATCATAGGTACAATACCACTTCATTCATCTGTAAACCATTATCTACGATTTCAACAACCACATGTATCAGGAGGATATGGTGCAACAAACATGACGTCAAATCGTCTTAGTTGTAGGTATTCTTGATCTATTGTGACTGGAATTTATTTATATTCTCTTAAATGGTAAAGGGTATGATTATAGTGAAATGGTAAGAGGTATGGTTATGGTAAAAGAGTAAGAGGTATGATTATAGTGAAAGGGTAAGAGGTATGGTTATGGTAAAAGGGTAAGAGGTATGGTTATGGTAAAAGGGTAAGAGGTATGGTTATGGTAAAAGGGTAAGAGGTATGGTTATTGTTAAAGGGTAAGAGGTATGGTTATGGTAAAAGGGTAAGAGGTATGGTTATGGTTAAAGGGTAAGAGGTATGGTTATGGTAAAAGGGTAAGAGGTATGGTTATGGTAAAAGAGTAAGATGTATGGTTATGGTAAAAGGGTAAGAGGTATGGTTATGGTAAAAGGGTAAGAGGTATGGTTATGGTAAAAGGGTAAGAGGTATGGTTATGGTTAAAGGGTAAGAGGTATGGTTATGGTTAAAGGGTAAGAGGTATGGTTATGGTAAAATGGTAAGAGGTATGGTTATGGTAAAAGGGTAAGAGGTATGGTTATGGTAAAAGGGTAAGAGGTATGGTTATGGTAAAAGGGTAAGAGGTATAGTTATGGTTAAAGGGTAAGAGGTATGGTTATGGTTAAAGGGTAATGAGTAGGGTTATAGCGTTTAACAACACTTTCGATTTTATTGCAGTACGTAGTATTGTGGTAGTGTATATTAATGAAGAAAACCAGAGTGTACAATTTGTATTTGCACTTATTGCAAATATTTCTTAATTAAAAAATATTTTGGAGGACTAGTAACTTTTCCAATTTATTTATGGTAAATCAGAACTTTTTTGTGTTGAATTTAATATTTCCAATTTGCATAGTGGCGTTTGAGAAATTATATATTAATATATAAAACACGTCGGTACAAGCTCTGTACTTCAACTGTTTCACTGCTATTTTTGTTTTGTTAGATAAATTGTACGATGTTATACATTCGTAACGTGTGAAGTAAACATAATTCATTGCTCTGTCATGTCTGTGGTAATAAACCGATATTTGTGTGAAGAAGTGATAGAGTAATTTTGTCAGTCATATGCAATTACACTAGTTCGTGAAAAGAAATTATAGTAAATTACTTTTGTCATGATTGGTGCAAAATTAACCTCATTGTAAAATAAGAAATTAACACCTCCATAGTCAACCTGATGAAACATGAGACATATAATGCTATCAAAAGATAGTGATCTCCGATGTTATCATTCGCTCAGTAGTCTGTGCTTCGACACTGACATGGTTTATGAGATATATTTATTATTGAAGTTTACAGTTCCTAAATTAATGTAATTATTATCAAAACTAAGGTTCCCATCTCTTGGGTATCGGTTACCTGAATCGATTTTGGCTATCCTTATTAGGACCATTGGTTTTCTAGCCCCTAAAACATTTAAATTATTTGGCTTTCTAATCTGATGTTTGAACGCACCTGATGAAGGTTATTCCAGAAACGCACCCTGTGCATTAAACTAGAAGATCTACGTCTTATTACAGAACTCCAGCTATACTTTAACGTATTGATCGTTAAACATAGATTCAATGACATAGTTTCATCTCATCACTTGTCAAAACAAACTTCAAAATTAACTTGAAAACAGCAATCTTATAAACATTGGATGTATTTTAAGATTTAACAACATCGATCTCGTATCGGGTCACGTCAGATAAACTTTTATTGACATCCGGAGTTCTCTACACTATCAGTATTAAATACAGTGTTCTGATTGTTCTTTATTCGAGTACAAATCTCTGATTGGCCATTATTCGAGTACAAATCTTTGATTGATCATTATTCGAGTACAAATCTCTGATTGGTCATTATTCGAGTACAAATCTTTGATTGGTCATTATTCTGGTACAAATCTCTGATTAGTCATTATTCGAGTACAAATCTCTGATTGGTCATTATTCGAGTACTAATCTCATAGTCTAAAGGACTATAAGTTATAAATTACACTTACAATCAATGGAGGTTTGGGATCATTAAACTAGTTTCACCTCTCCACTTTTAGTTGAAGTGTCTGTACCAAGGCAGGAAAATGACCGGTCATTTGTTTTTATGATGTTAGGGGTATCGATTTTTGTCTATGTGGTTTTGGAATTGTTCAGACATCGACAGTGTGGTAATTTTTGTTTTTCATTTTAATATAAACACAGACTATCAAGCAAAATATCATTTCAAGTACATAAATTTAACTGTTGTTTGTTGACGGACTTCGTGAATTTCGAAGTCATGGTAGCTGTATTAAAATTAAAACTGAAGAGTGAAGTTGGGGTACAAAATATATAATTCCATGTTCGTACTATTATAGTTACAAAATTATAAATCACAGCAATTAATGTTTTATTTACAGTACAGACAGTCAATGCAGAGTTCGCTCTTGGTAGTGTATGTATAAAGGATGAGGACGATCCTGAATATACCAGGGGCCAATTAAGATATGCACCAGTGTATACATACTATATATGGGGTGGCTGAAAATTACAGCGTCACCATTTATTCTGAAAATCAAAGTGAAATGCAAACAGTATTGTCAATTTGAGGGACCAACTAACGTTTCATAATTATAAGTACTGTGGTGATAAATAATATACTACAATCTAGATCTTTGAAAAACATACAACGCCATGTTGCGCTTTAATACATCTTAATATTCCTTGAAATTTGTGAACTTTTTGTCGGAGGATGTGCAGTTATATCGATATTCTCTTAAAAAGACCGTTCAAAGTAAATGTTTTCTATTATTTTAA
The DNA here is from genome assembly GCA_002080005.1 of Gigantidas platifrons. NCBI lineage: Eukaryota > Metazoa > Mollusca > Bivalvia > Mytilida > Modiolidae > Gigantidas > Gigantidas platifrons. Next base: position 216,352 of record MJUT01005333.1, read on the forward strand.
ACCAATTGTCTGAGTCTTGTACTCAAAATTTAGAAAAATTTTGTATATAAAACAACACAATGTATATTAAGTGCATGATGTTGTATATTATGATGTAAGTTACAGTCGTTAAGATTGTACCAGATTCATTAATAAAACAAATATCTTGTAAAGGAAAAACGGCATGATTAATTAGAGAAAACATTATTTTTTACTTAAGAAATATTTTCTAAATTGTTTCCATAGTAACTTGTTTCTTTTGTATTTGTTATTAAATAAAATAAATAAAATATGCACTGGTTGTCTATAACTAATTGTTACCCTGATGACAAGTATGTGGTTGTACATATATTTTTTATTGTGCTAACATTATATGCTATGGATATTTTACAACACAAAAAAATCTAAATTGGACAACATAGTAGCAAACATTCCAGAGTCGTTAATGCTAAGATTTCATATCTGTGGTATTTGTAAGATTACTTCACCCGTGTTTTGTTTTCTTGATTATAGCCCGGCATCTGGGATATCAAATTGTATACACCCAGTACCATCAAAACGACAAGGATTCCCAGATGTAGGGTTCATCGACAGAATTAACGAGTACCTCTCAACTGCAGGCTAGAGGCTGTTTAACACTCATTTTAGGGTATGAGTTATTCTCATCATTGAATATCGTACTGTGACTGTAAAATGTAGAACAGCAATAAAAGCGCGATTCCTTTACTTCAATTTATGTCTTTAGAAGCTTAAGTGTAATAACCACTTATATTTTTAGCTCAAATGGGTTTACACTAATGTACATGTACATCACAATAAACTGGACTGGGTTGCACAAACCTCAATTAAATTTTTAAGTGTCAATTAAAGCTTAATTGACACTTAAATTTACTTGAAAGGTACATGAAATTAATTTACACTTAAGGTTTAATTGAGACTTAAATTTAATTGAGGTTTGTGCAACCCAGTCCTGGATTTTAAAAACATGTTACCGACGTGAGTGCTTGCGCGGAGTTGACGTTCGAGATGTACATGTATTCTGCAAAGCTCTCCATTAGAAATGCTTCTAGTTGACAGTATGATCGGTTCTGTTTATCTTAATGACTAGGTCTGTTGACAGTAATGTTCGGTTCTGTTTACGCTAATGGCTAAGGTCTGTTGACATTAATGACCAAGTTTGTTGATTTTAATGGCTAACATGAGTCTTTTGTGGAAAAAAAGGAAATGTGTAAGCATTATTCTTCTAAACTTTTTCCTTTGTTTGTCGGCCGTTTCTTTCCTACAAAGGTCATGCACATTTCCCCCCTATATTAATCATCAGGAGGATGCACAACGCATATCAAAAGATAAATCTAGATCATAAGACATACATGCCGTCAATGTGAACTCATTTATTGATTATTAGTTAGATTTATGGATGTATGTTAAAGAGAAAGCCTGATAAATGATATTCAATGTCTATGATAAAAGTTCAGCTGTATCACGAGAGATTGTGTGGAAGTGACAATCTATTGACAGCTTAATTATATGTATGTCAGCGTATTTGCACGCTATGGTGCTAGTGTTCCCTGCTATATAATAAACGTGCAATCATTCGTCTTCATTATATCGCATTTTTATAATAATTAGATTACTAAAGTATTGCCTTCCTAAACATTAATATCTCATTGCGCTCGAATTTTAAACGTCCAATCATTTGACTTATTATATCCCATTTTTTGTATCCCGGCATTGCGCTCGAATTTCAAAATAAATTTCATCCATTGTATTATCAGAATATTATTGATGAACTAGCTAAGTAGACAAGAAAATTACACAATACATTAATTTTGATTGTTTCAACAGTGGAGTGTTAGTTTTCGTTAAGAATTTACTCTTTCGTGGGATTTTTGTTTAGTTTAAACATATTTTATTTGCCAATTAAATAGACATAATGGATTAGACACAAATTAAACAAACATATGAAGTCTTCTCCAAATTACAATTTGTTGCATTAAATAAGTACATAAAAGACATGCAATTACTTTATATATAGCACTAATAATGAATCAATGATGAATATTCGCGAACAGAAGGAAAAATAAAATTAAGATGGATTCATATGATGTGCATGTTCATCCAATTCAATTCCAGTTATACCAGTTATATGATAAGGGATATTTTTGAACATTTAATATAATAAAAAAACATGTTTAAATATAATACAATTTTGTTCACAAGTTAAATTTACATTGCCACATGTCAGAAATTTGATATCTAGAGCAGAGCAGGTTGTAACCATGTTGATATGATCTACCAATGTAGTTCTGACTTGTAATTATATTGGACAATCCAAAAAGGAATGTTTTAAACTTTCAAGGGAAGCTCCACGTCGATTTTTGTTTTCCATATTCGTCATATATTAACTGCTGTTGGATTATTAGTCCCCGAGGGTACCATCTGCTCAGTAATCCGTGCTTCGGTACTGACATGGTTTATTAGATATATTTTTATTGGGATTTACAGTTCCTAAATCATGTAAATATAATTAAAACCAAGTTACTCCCCCCTTGGCCAATTTTGTCTATTCTGTTTAGGCCCTTTGGTTTTCTTGCTCCCAATTTTTAAATTATTTGGCTTTCAAATATTTTGGTTGTGAGCGTACCTGATAAAGGTTATTCCAGAAACGTACCTGATAAAGGTTATTCCAGTAACGTACCTGATGAAGGTTATTCCAGTAACTCGCCGTGTGCATTACATTTGATATTTACGTTTTTATTAATAATAACTTTCTGTGTAAGTATAGAATGTATATTCGAAAGAACTGACGGAGTTAACTTTACATTATATTACTGGAAGAAGAAGAAAAACCTTGTTAGTTGTAAATTTAACAAATATCGATCACATGCGAAAAATAAGCTGAAAGTTTTTAAGAAATTAAAGAGCCTTAATCGATCTAAGGTTCTTTCATGACGTATTTATTGTAGTAAGACGTGGAGAAATTTTTATCTGAAAGTGATTATGTTAAGATTTAATAGATTCGTAAATAACAAGTATTAGCTGCTTGAATTGCTGTCCAACAATGTATTTCATTGATCAAATATTTTACAAATGACCCGAATAACAGCAAATTATTTTCAGAAAAGTTAAAAATATAATATCTATATAATGTAAATGTGAGAATGGTAGTTGATACGAATTTTGTTTTCTAGTATTTGTTTATGTGCGTGTAGAGAAAACACCGAGTCAATAGCAGAAACAAATGTACGGTGTATTGTATAGTTCAATTCTAATTAATATACCACCCTTGTTTCATAAATGATAAATTTTTGTAATAAAAAAACAAGAAGACAAAATAATCATCTTGCGCTTCCATTACGGATCGTTGTTGTGCTTTCCGAATAAAGTAATGTAACTGTGACATTACCATGTCTTTTTTCAATATTGTGTTTACTGTGAATATCATATTACAATGTATATACCAAATGTACAACGAGCTGTGTTCCATATTAATATGACTGGAAGAAATGTAATTACGCTCAAATTAATGCAAATGCAAATTTATAAAGAAATGACGTATGCTTTGTGTCCGTTTGTTTATTTGATGATGTTTAACGCCACTCTCAACAATAATTTCAGTTATATCGTGGCGGTGAGTTTTATTGATGGAGAAAACCACCCACCTGTCGCAAGGCACGGACAAACTTTATCACATAATGTTGTACACCTCGCGCCCTGATCGAGATTCGAAATCACAACATCAGTGGTGATCGATAACCACTGATTGCATATGTAGTTGTAAATCCAACTATCATACGATCACGGCCACGACGGCCCCTCTTTGTGTCCGTAATAGAATATACTGCATATTAAATGAACGACCACCCACCTTCGCATGCTTTAAAATACAGGTTCTGGTTTCGCACTACAAATAGGTACCTGACCAATGGGTGGATATACGTACAGGAGCTGGGGTAAATTATAAATGACGTAGTGAACAACATCCAAACAAAACAAAAAACAAAACAAAAAATTAAAAAAGTGACCTAAGCCGAGTTGGCTATGGCGCTGTCTATATCCTTTGTGTGTCTTGCTCCCAAAGACTTTTAAATTATTTGGCTTTCAAATAATTTGACTTTGAGTGTACCTGATAAAGGTTATTTCCCAGAAACGCGTCGTGTGCACTAAATTTGATATCTACGTTTTTATTATCAAATTTTCAAAGGTATATTACATTAGGGAACGACCATTTAACTTGAAAATGGGGGGGGGGGGGGGTTATGGTTTTTCCTAAAAAAATATTCTGATTCCCAATGTTGCTGAAAAAAATATTCTGATTTTGGTGGAGGAAAAAAAATAATCTGATTCAGAGTTTTTGTCATATAACCTAATGTTAAATTCTGGAAAAAATTTCGCGCTTTGCGCGACAAAATAATAAATATTCTAACTCGTGTTGTCAGAAAAAAAAATTCTGAACGAAAAAAAAACACCATTACCCACCACCCCCTGCAAGGTAAATGGTCGGTCCCTTATGTATATATAAATATAAAAACCGAAATTATTGCATATGTGATCAATAATATCGGAAATCGACCAAAAACACGTATCTTCTGACATCAAGCATTACACAACATATTTTTCGTGTATTTAATGGAAAACCGTATTTAATTTCACAAAAAATATGAAATAGTTATTTAATTAAGAGCTTATATGCATATACTAAGTTTAATTGATGTGAACCTGTAATTAATCCACACGTGCACAATGTTTTGATGTATTATAGTTAAACTGATTAGATCTGGTTCTATTTATCTTTCTAATTAATTAGATAGTGAGTAATTATAGTGCAAAGGAACGCTTTACACCTGAAATACATCAATCACTTATGTTTCTCGACCATTTTATGTATACAAACAATGGTAGCTTTTCTTTAGTGCAGAGCAATGCCGGATTATCCATTAAGCATTTCCACTGTGCCTAGAGACGACATGAAAAGAAGCATTTTGTCTGATGGACTTCATTTTTTGATTTATATGAAACAAGAAATGACAAAATAGTGCCTTGGGATTCTGTATCTGTATCAAAGTACGTTGACAATAATCCACTACTGGCATATGGTCAACCAACGGTGGAGAGCGCATGTAAATTAATCGCGCGAGAGGCAGGCTCTAAAGAAGTTACACTATAACAGTTGAATTGTCCAGTTGGTTCCAATCGTGTACTGTCCTCACAAAGAATGAATTTCTATAAATGTTAGTATTACCACGTTTTGTGCTAAAGCATTTGTTATTGTTCAGTTCATGCGATGTCACAATGTTTGTACTCTCAAAGTCACTAAAACGTGTGGCACGAATTCTGCTCTTGTTTGGTACTGGTTCAAAATAAGCGGATGATGGTATGGCTGGCATCAACCCCTCAACCACATTGAACATGAATGTCAATCGGAGTTGCTTCCTTCTCTCTTGTAGAAGTGGCAGTTCAAGGTCCTTGAGCATTTGTGAAACACAGCCACGGTCCCGAGATTTGTAACCGCCGCTGATAAAACGAGCAGCATTCCGTTGTACTTTTTCGATTTTATCAATGTCTGACTGTAGGTATGGGTCCCAGATGGTCGCTCCATACTCAAGTGTCGGTCTGACCAAGGATATATATGTTGTACGTCGACATTTAGCTGGGCTATGTTTAAGGTTACAACGAATGAATCCAACTGTAGAAGACGCTTTCTTGCATATGTTGTTTATGTTGTTAGTCCATTTCAAATCGTTTGATATTGAGAGACCCAAATACGGATTGTTATCGCCATCTTTAAGTATAGTGGTGTCAAGTCTATAGAAGTATGTTGTTGATTTCTTGACACAGGGTATATGTAACATTTGGTCGCATTAAAACGCATGCCCCATGTTGAAGCCCACTTTTCAAGGTTGTTAAGATCATTTTGTAACGAAGAACTTAATCCGACCCTGGCTTAGAGTATCGCAGCGTGATCACCTGTGGGTTATCTTACGAGTATCGTCGATGGGGTTACAGGTGTAGAAGCTACTTAAACAAAAATCAGCTACTGTTGTTTCACTTATTTCGTTGTTATTAATGTTCATGTATTAACTGGAAATGAGATACTTCGTAGACGTTTTGATACTCGTTAATACAATCTCTTGTTACATGTATACATTTTTATATGCCTTTCATAGAGCACCGACTTTCATGGTACCAACGAAAACAATTAACGATAGACTGGAATTCATAGTATTAATATGAGGGTGGTAAGGTTTATTAGTGGAGTAGTACATGGAGAAAACCACAGACCTGTAGCAACTGAGTCACTGACAATCTTTATCACATAAACATATCGCAAAGTACGAAAATTAAATTGACAATTTAATTCTTTATTTATTTCAATTCTTTATTTATTTCAAGAGGATTGCCGACAACCAGAGGCTACGAGCGGTTCTCTTCAATTTATGTAGGTATTTCAAATGGGGCACTGAAACTATAAGTTCAAATGATTTGAAACTTGGTACAAATTAACGTGTGAGAGGTCACACACATAATTATATAACTTCCTCATTTCGTCTTAATTTTAGCGAAGAACAGGGACGCCATAGTCAATTCTTGTTTCTGATTGGCTGAAACTATAAAAATATATCATAAACTTCAAGTCTCAAGGATTTCTAACATGGTGCAAATAATGTATGTGGTTTTTTTGCTTTGTTTGTCTTCGTTCTGTGTTTTATGCACAATGTTGCATGTATTTCTTAATTGTCCATTCGTGATTGCCGCTTCGGTTGTATCTAACGTTTAATTAATAAATAATGATGTGTTTTTTCTGTTAAAATATTGCTTCTGTTTACAAATTATTCAATGTTCTTCTGTGGGAATATCTGTCCTTTATCAACAGCAATTACTACAGTTATGTGCCATATATCTGTTCCCACTCAAATAATTTACTATATATTTCATATAAAACCACATTTTTTCAAATCAATATCCTAAAGTCATTTCTGGTCAGATTTTGATGAAACTTACACCAATAATATCACTACTTATTTGATTCACACAAAATCAATCCATGTTCCCGATGTAAAAAGGATAATGATTACAATAAAAACGTAGATATCTAATTTTGTGCACACGGCTCGTTTCTGGAATAACCTTCATCGTGTACAAACATAGTCCAAAAATTGGAAAGCGAAATAAAGTTAAAAACAAGTCTTTGGGTACAAACAAACCAAGGTACATACATATAATATGCAAAACGGGCTAAGGGCATGATATCTATGCCTTAACTTCAATAAATTTCCCAACATGTTTTTTTTTAAGGTAGCCTACAAGTATAACATTGTCATCATTTCCGAAAACATCCACACTACTTACATATAGTGTGAAAAATTAGTCCTATAAATTCTTTCTGAATCAGTGCAGGATAAGATTTGTTAGTGAGAATGAAATCTAGTTCTGCTATTGTAAACCTCCAACATTTCATACATAAAATTAGCCTACAGCATCTGATAAAGGACATTCTTTGATATTAGATTTATAGACAGTAATTATAGACGTATCCAACAGACTATTCAGAAAAGAACTGTTTTTGACAAGTGAAAGGCGGAAACAGATGATTAAGAAAATGACGTGGATTTTCTGACTACAACTACGATGGAGATTCCAGAGATCCATATCTCAACTAGAAGATGCTTTCAGAATTATTTTGCCTCCTGTTTAGTTTCATAGCATGCTGTCAGTTTAATTGTGGTGTTTCCTTCCTGGTATGTAGCAATAAAAAAGTAGATATCTAATTTAGTACTCATGGTGCGTTTCTGGAATAACCTCTCATCAGGGAGTTATTTGCTAATTCAGTTATTTTGGTGTTATTGTATGTATTCAGGTAAACTGCACATTCAATTTCTTGATTTTATGTTACACCAAATAGTCATTTCAGTTGCTATGTTCCCTTGTTCCGTTCCTTTATATGATGTCTTAGCGTACAGCTAATTCGGTAATGCTGTTCATTTGCTTCGCGTTTTTATATCACATGGTCAGTTCGATTGTTCTGTTGCTTTGTGTGATGTCATAGTATGTAGTCAGTTCAATTGAGTTGTTAATTTCCTTGATGTGGAATCATAGCATGTAGCTCGGTTAGATTATAATGTACCTTTCTTTACTTGAAGTTATAACATGTGTTCTGTTTGATTGCTCTGTTCCTGTTCTTTATTTGGTGTTACGTCGTATAGTCAATGAGATTTATTTATTCTTTTGTACCCCCCCCCCCCCCTAATTTCGTGTGATAGCATGTTGTCAGTTCGATTTACTTGTCATTTCCTTTATTTGTTGTTGTAGAATGCAGTTTGTTCGATTATGCGGTTGATATATGCATCGTCTAGCCTGTACGATGTTGCGTAGTATACATAGGTAGTTGTACCGTTCCTTTCCTTTATTGTGGTATCCATGTATATATATGTAAACGTTAGAAAATACTGAAGGGACAATCAATAATGGACAATCCAGAGAAACTGACAACAAGACGAAGACAAACAACACAAAAACACAACAAACCGTGTAGTGGATACAACTATATACAAACATACACAAATAAAGTTAATAAGACATGAGCCCTCCTACAAACAACTGGAGGTAAAGACGAACCAAACATCGTTTTTAGCATGTCAATAAGTGGTATAATTAAATTGCTTTATTTGATGTTATAACAAATAGACAGATGAATTGTGGTTTACCATCTATTTATTTGATCTATATAACATGATGAGGTCAAATCGATTGTGTTGTTCCTTTCCTCTATCTGACGTAATCTTAGTAGTATGGTAGATGTGCTGTTAGGGATACTTAATTGACAGGCTAATTTTACTTTATTTATTTTCCTGTCATCCTCGTTTAAGTTTAGCATTAATCAACAATGTTCTAATTTGACAATTACAGGAATTTTCTTAGAGAAATAGCAAAGAAGAAATGACACTGTCGCTGTAATTTGATTAAATAGTATGTTTCTTGTAACACTTTAACGGTTTCATTTTTCAAAGTGTTTACAGTAATGGCGTTCTATCTGTAAGCACTATAATATATCGTTCGCTTAAAACGTATTCAGAAGATTTTAGAAAGAAAAACAAATAAGGTCATGGTGGTTAACGCCACTTTTAACAATATTTCAGTTATATGTGGCGATCAGTTTTATCGATGTAAACACACTTGGCAAATACAAGCAAACAAACATAAACAAAAAACAAAACAAATACAAACAAAAAAAAACATAAACAAAAAAACATAACAAATACAAACATAACCAGCTTATTTAAGCGCATACCATAATAGGACGACATGCGCACGAGCAGCGCAAACCAAGCAAATTAAAAAAGCAAAATGCAAAATATAAAAACAAACATGAAAAATGAACTCTTTTGTTCATTTATGATTGAAACTGCTAAAATAATACATTGTGGTGGGTATCACGAATGAATCGGTACCAAAAACACAGGCCATCAATCTGTGTCTTTGCTGTTCCCGATGTTAAGGAGTTAAAAGTGTCCATTACTAATCTGATTTTAATAATGTATAGTTGATGCGTAAAGCTTGGTTTGATGCTGGCACTATATACATAATATATATGATTTCTTAGCTACGATCTGGATACATGAAATGACCTTTAACTCGTTAATAGTGTACGGCGCGTTACTCTACTTTGTCCGTGTCCGTTTTCACGGAGTTTGAGAAGCTATACAACTGAGACCCAAACTATTGAAAGTCAAATCCAAACTTTCCTGAACAATTACAACAATAACATATGACTTGGAAACTCAACACAATATGTATCCTTTAAAACAATTCCCAGACCTTAACCTTTAAAACAAACTAACTTCCATACCATTTGGAAACCACAAACAAAGCAGCGTTCAAACACAAATAATAAAACTGTTCATATTACCACGATAGAAAAAGCAAACACAAACTTTGTCAAACATTGAAACACTTATGTTTCACAAATGCTGAATATAAACAGCACAAACTATAGAACAATCAAGTTACCTGTTCTGAGATGTTGCGACCATTCCATTAGGAAATTACGACTTCAGAACAACCTGGTAACTTCAATAGTCTACTAAAACAACCCATTACTGCTGTTCTTCTCTTTAGTCGTTACCAGTCCTATTAACGATAAGAAAATGTCGAACCGAATATTATTATTATTATTATTATGTGAGTTTTACATCCGACTCACCTTGTCAGGTATTGCGGACAGGTCGAACCGAATAGAAATTTCTCACTCCTTATATACCCCTATTTTGGGGCATGCTATTCTTCTTTTAAAGTAATGACAGCATGGACGAGTCCATATGAACTGTCAATCATCGTTATTTGATTCAATGTGTTGAATACAGCGCAAATACGCAACCATTATTATACAACTACCGGTATATGTTTTAGGCAAACCTTTAATGCTACAAGAAAATGTTCTTACTAATCCTTGTTACAATAGTAGAGCTAGCATCGAGTGCTGTAGATCGTGGGTTCGACCTCGGTCGTGTCAAACGAAAGACTATGATACTGGTATTAGAGGGGTCTCCGCTAAGCACACGGTATTAAGGAGCCAGCGCAAACTTTCATTGTCTCGGAATCCGATTATAGCGACATGTCAGCATGTGAATAGTTGTTTCAATAACTTAGCACTATGAAAATCCAACTCCGCGTGTTTGTCTAGTACACAACAAGCATTATCATCAAAAGTCACTTGTTTTCTCATACCTTAATGTTACAAGGACCTAGGCAGTACCGGATTTACATACAGGCTTGATAGGCCTGCTGCTTCAAAATCTAGGGGACCTCCGGTAAAGATGTATAATATTTTTGATACTGTCATAGACCTATGTTACATATAATTGCATAGCACATTGTAGTCTCTAAACAACCCTTCAGTAAAATCCTGGGAGTGTGAATATGGAAGGGCCCCTCAAGTGGAAAAGCCTAACGCATCTCTTTATCTAAATTTTGCACTGGACTTGGTGACCGAGTGGTTACTGCAGTCGACTTCTGTCCACAACCCTAATAATACAGTGTGTATTCGCTTCTGGTAATCCATCTCAAGCGTTAAAGGTTTTCAGATAACTACTAAAGACTGGGGATTCCACCTTATTTGGACCACCTCCATATTCTGAAAGCATTATACAATAAGGTCGTCATGGATATAGTTGAAGCACTGTTCACATGATGTTAAGCTACAATCCATCAAATATCAATAAACTCATTCAGTAATCAAACAGAACATAATTATATGTAATCATCTTACTGTAAACAATGCTCAAGTATACCCTTAAGAACATATTCTTCTATATTTTGCAGACACAGAACACTTAACCGATAAAAAGTAAATAAAAACATATATACGCCTTGAATCATATACTAAAAGATATGTTTATGTATAAGAAGTCTGGTGATATATCAGTAACAAAAATTCAAATGCCCAGGGATCCTGTAGTAGTTAGAAATTATGGCTAATCTAATTTTACTTCAATTATCTACTTGACAGGGTACTTTAAGTCTGCCATCCATAAATACTGTTTTAATTAGACAAAGAATGGATTTTACATTAACAAGCACATGTCATTCTGTGTGCAGTTTTAGTAAATTGTTAAATGTGCCAAGCTCATGTCTTTGAATACTAAATATAATTACATGGGAATAATATTGGTCTGTTGAAATGCTATGTGGAACAAAATGACATATGTAAAAATAAACCCCAAAACAACCCATTATGCTTACTCTACTGGCAGAATTCTATTAAAATTTCATTTATTATATTCCAAATATTGTTTATGTCCTGTATTCTAAGTTGTTTGTATCACTCCCAACCTATTCCAAATTCTTATACATTATTTGGCTTTCCAAGTGCTTACCTGAACTCGTCGTCCTAAGGTAAGCACTTGGAAAGCCAAATAATGTATAAGAATTTGGAATAGGTTGGGGCGCCAATGAATGGGAGTCGCCATCCTGACAGACACATTAAATTGTATTCCATAAACCTATCAAAAATATTGTTGAAGGTCTACGGACATTGGTTATTGGTTACGTGTGTCTAATATTACCTCACTATCAAAACACTATATTAGTTACCTGTATATCGTGACAGTCAGTTTTATTAGTGTAAGGAAGCAGATTGATAATGTTTACATCCGTAATATCTGGTCAATAGGATCTCAATCTGATGAAACGAAATTGGACATGTAATATTAAATATAGAAAAACACCCCAAGACAAGATCAGATGTTTATTACATAATTGTCTCGTAAATCAATCAAATGGGGCTAACTAAAGACAATGTTTGTATAGAAAATGGACATTAAACATTTTGGAGGGTGTGATATCCACCGCAATGTGTTTCCTACTAGCGGCTTACCCTTCCGGAGCACCTGACTTCACCCCTGTTTTAGTGGGGTTCGTGTTACTCGATCTTTAGTGTTATATGTATGCTTTATAGATCGTTGTGTCTCCCTCTGTCCTTCCTCTTTTGACCATTGTGTTGTCTGTTCTTCGATTTACGAATTCTGATCACCCCTTTGGTATCTTAGATTTATGAATTCTGATCACCCTTTTGGTATCTTAGATTTAAGAATTCTGATCACCCTTTTGGTATCTTAGATTTATGAATTCTGATCACCCTTTTGGTATCTTAGATTTATGAATTCTGATCACCCCTTTGGTATCTTAGATTTACGACTTCTGATCACCCCTTTGGTATCTTAGATTTACGAATTCTGATCACCCCTTTGGTATGTTAGATTTAAGAATTCTGATCGCCCCTTTGGTATCTTAGATTTAAGAATTCTGATCACCCCTTTGGTATCTTAGATTTAAGAATTCTGATTACCCCTTTGGTATCTTAGATTTACGACTTCTGATCACCCCTTTGGTATCTTAGATTTACGAATTCTGATTACCCCTTTGGTATCTTAGATTTAAGAATTCTGATCACCCCTTTGGTATGTTAGATTTAAGAATTCTGATCACCCCTTTGGTATGTTAGATTTAAGAATTCTGATCGCCCCTTTGGTATCTTAGATTTAAGAATTCTGATCACCCCTTTGGTATCTTAGATTTAAGAATTCTGATCACCCCTTTGGTATCTTAGATTTAAGAATTCTGATCACCCCTTTGGTATCTTCAAACTCTTATGCTAAATCGAGAGGAATAACTAAAACTCAAATATCCACATTTCAGCATAAAACAAATGATGTGGAATAACATTAATTATGCAACATCCCCATTTGACAACTGAATAATGGATAATTCAGTGTGAATTTTCTATCATTAAAACTATCTTTCAGACAGCTGGGGAAGGAGTTCATACATAGTGTAGACAGGGAACAAGTTCATATAAGGTGTAACACCATATTAAGTACATGTATTTCGTGGGAATTATATCTCAGAAATACTGAAACATGTATTAGACATCATATACACATGTATATTATTTAGATAGATTATAGAGAAAACTCCCAACAGTATTTAATTCCATCAATTCCTGGAAGTGTCACGACTTAAATTAAATGGAAATGTCAGCCATTCATAATCGAATACAATATAATTAGTTTTCTCCTTCTACAGTTTGTATTGAATGATCTTCTTGTACTTGATTTTAACTACAAGGAGATGGTTTGGTTTTGGTTTTTGGTGTTTAATGCCACTTTCAACAATATTTCAGCTATATCATGGCGACCAGTTTTAGTGGTGGAGGAAGCCGGAGTACCCAGAGAATACCACCGACCATGGACAAGCAACTGGTAAACTTTATCACTTGCACCAGTCGAGTGCACCCTTTTTTGTAATCTACAAAGCCGGGCACAAACCCACGCCGTATTGGTGATAGGCTTGTATGAGTTGCTAAATCCAACGACCTAACTCATTGAGCCACCCGGGCCCCACAAGGAGATGTAAATGACACTAAATTAGCAGTCTACATAAACTAAAGCCATGTGTCGTTCGTCACCATTAGCAGTTCGTTAAACTAATTAAGGCACACCAAGAAGGATGTATTATACATTTAAAATTATGTCAAAAGTCATTATATGTCCTTTACAAATTAGCAAACTTATGCATTCCGATCATATATACAGGCTGTGTCATGACACTACAGGTGACAACCCTGTGCAAAATCATTAATAGCAACATCAGTTTTAAAATGTAAATATAAAGTCAGTATCTTGAGTGCCCCCGTCATTGGTGAAGGCTTGTAAGTTGATTGGTTTATAGTGTTTAACGTCAGATGATTGACAATAGATGCAAAGTGATAGCTGATATGACTCTTTATTTCAGTCGACCTTGTCCATAAATTTCAATATGATTTCTTAAAAGGAAACCTAAGTTATTGAGTGGAAACCAAATGCTGGGTATACAGACTAATGGACTTACAGAAATGGGTAAAACATTATGCCACTGATGCCTAGTGGCCAAGGCATAAATTCACAGCTAACATTTGCAATTTATAGTAGTCTATTCCTTCTAACCGATCTTGGATAGAGGTTGGTTCCTTCTGATATTACTACATGTAGTTTTGTTTCATGTCTAGTATCCTACAAATTTAGCTTTAATTGGTCCAGTTATTTCAGATATGATGAATAAAGTATGGTTTATGGTGTTTAATGCCACTTTCAATAATATTTCAGCTATATCATGGCAGTCAGTTTTATAGGTGGAGGAAACCACTGATCTGTCCCAAAAGGCGTAGGAGTGGATCCGAAAGTGGGGATAGGGCAAGCTTTGTAAACATTGAATAAACAAAAGTCGTGATTTTTTTTAAAAGAATTGCAGAAAACACACTTGTTCTATAATCAGGTAGAAATCCAAACTGTTATGGATTTTATATTCTTAACATTTTCAAAAACGGAACTTGTAATTAACAAAGAACAAAGTATTGAAAAGGGTACGAAATAATCAGAAGAAGGAAACGGCATAATTTGACAATTGAGTGTTTATTGGAGTGAGTGATTAATGTTTACAGCAAATTGAGCAATTTTTCAACTATATCATGGCAAGAACAAGCTACATTTCGATGAAATGATGAGGTCCGCTTTGTACTAGATCAACATGCTTAGCTGGATTTTTATAGTGCTATCTCACTGAAACAACAGTCCGTAGTTAGACATGTTGCTCCACTCTGATACATTATTCTGATTCCGATCCAACCAGTCTTTGCTCTTACTCATTAATGCTACGTGCTTAGTGGAGAAGCAACAACTAACAATTTCATAGTCTTGAGTTTGATTATACCCACGATCTACCGCACTCGAGGCGAGCATGCTAACCATTACACAAGTCAACCAATACGATTCAACGACTATGACCAAATTCGTAGGCAACATAAGAATCTGAAGGAAGTTATAAAACAAACAACCATTAATCCAATCATAATTAAAATAAAATATACAAAAATTTGGCATCATTCATTTAATGTTAATAATACAACTCAATACATCAATTACCACATGAAAATAATGTTTCAAAATATATATAATAAATTATACAATAAATATTGCACTATTTTAGTTCAACAGAGATTCTATCAATTTAAGATTGCTTTGTCTGTTTGCTCTTTTCTGCCTTTGTAATCATTTGGTCCCACTGTATTAATTGTTTGGAAACTAAAGAAATCTGTATTTCAGTTAAGGAAGAATTAACTAACAAGACATCCATAAGCTGCTTAAGTCTACACTGATGAATTTTGCCAGTGTAAGTAATGAGTGATTGGCTTATGGTGTTTAATGCCACTTTCAACAATATTTCAGCTATATCGTGGCTGTTAGTTTTATTGGTGGAGTAAATCAGAGTACCCAGTCAGAGAAAAACACCTACCTGCCGCACTGATTGCACAGGTAGTTGTAAATCCAACTACCATACAATCACGACTAGGATGGCACTTGAGTAATGAGTATGTGATTCATTGTTGTCTAAACGCCACTTTCAACAATATTTCAGCTATATCATGGCGACCAGTTTTATTGGTGGAGGAAGTCGGAGTACCCGGAGAGAACCACCTACCATGGGCAAGCAACTGGTAAACTTTATCACATGCGGCTTCGAGTCGAGTGCACCCTTTTTTGTAATTTACAAGGCCGAGCGCGAACCCACGCCGTATCTATAATGTCAAGTAAGCCATTTTCCCCTATATCATAGTGTGAACAAGTTCTGTTTCAATCAGATGATAATGATGTTTGTTTTGTATTAGATCAACACGCTTCGTTGGTTTTGATAGCTCACTGAAACAACAGTCCGCAGGTAGACATGTTGCTCCACTTGAAAACATTATCTTGATTCTGAGTCAACCAGATTTTGTTTTTACTCATTAATTTGAATTTGAATTTTGGTGTTTAATGCCACTTTCAGTAATATTTCAGCTTTATCATGGCGACCAGTTTTAGTGGTGGAGGAAGCCGGAGTTCCTTGAGAGAACCACCGATCCTGGGCAAGCAACTGGTAAACTTTATCACTTGAGGCTGGAATCGAGTGCACCCTTTTTTGTAATTTACATGAATGTTGCATGCTTAGCGAAGAAGCATCAAATACCAATTTCATAGTCTTTGGTTTGACTGAGCGGGGCTCGAACCCACAATCTATCACACATGAGGTGAGCACACTATACACCAATAATGCGGCTCAAAAATTGAATTTCTCTGATGATAGTCCAATGATAAATGTGACACATATTGATGAACATGATTGGATTAAGTTTTTACACTTGCATCCAAGTATTATTGTAGATTCTTGGTCTTAAATAACTCTTGAAAATACAATAAACATGTAACATAACATTATTAAATACTGCTTTTTTCATAAAATTGGAAAAATTAAAGGCATTAATATATATTTATATAATAAATGTCTCTGGATGGCATATTTTATAGCAATAAAATGGACTATATCATACATATGTCTTTCCCAAATAAGATTCATTATGTTAGCAATGCAGGGCCATAATTGGATAGGGTTGGATTTACTATTACCCGTAGATTCAGTGCCTATCACCACTAATGTTGTGAGTTCAAACCCAGTTCATGGTGAGGTGTACTTGAAACAACATTATGTGATCAAGTTTGACAGTGACTTGCGACAGGTCGGTTGTTTTCTCCGGGTACTCTGGTTTCTTCCACCAATAAAACTGACCGCCACGATATAACTGATATATTGCTGAAAGTGGCATTAAATACCATAGCCCTCACTGATAATACAACAGACAAATTTTACTGAAATAAAGGATACAATTGTATTATAATTTTCTAATAATCCTCTCACTTCATCAGTAAAGACTCCTGTTTTATCCTGAAAATAAAAGTGGAATTTTGTTTGAAAATAGGATGATTAATTGAAACAAGATGTTGCATGCTACGTCGTGCTACGAATACCCCCACTCATTCATTTGTAAGTCACACGGTAAACAAGAAGTAGATGTGCGGTAAACCGGGAAAGGGGAGACACAGTACAAGTCACCATGCCAAAGCCATATATCAAATATAAAATAATTTCTTCCAGTAGAAGCTGAGATATCTGTTACAAAAGTGTGAACGGACGGATGGATGGACAGACAAGGTGATTGCAATATAGCCCCCTCTCTACGAGTGGGGATATAATTAAAAAGACCCCAAGGGCTACTATGCTCACTAAAGAAATAGAGTCAAATCTCTGAATTCTTATGTTTTGGGTCTTTAATTTTAACAAATATGCATCTATACAACAAAGTCTTGTTAAAATACCTTTATTGAAATGCATTGGAAATGTTGTTACATGTAGCATATTTACCAACACACATATATATATATACTGTCCTGCCCTTGAATCGGTAGAATTATTGGTTCCTGACCCCCTCATACTTCAGAAACAGTAAAAGGAACAACAAGATGAACTGCGAGCTAATGCTCACTTATGATAACCCCTACCGCTTCCCACGATATGGGGTACCTATATGAAGCGTGTGACCAAATATCAGATTTCTGCCATCAATAGTTGCTGAACAAAATGAGACGAAAAATATCTTGGGACGGACGGAAGGACAGATAGAGGTAAAACAGTGCATGTGTGTATACCCCACTTTCCACGATATTTACCACAATTAGAATACAAATTATTTGAAATAAAACTGTTCCATGTCACAGCTTTTGTTTTTCTGGTTCCAGAAATGTTGGACACAATACAGAAAGGAAACCAATCAAGGACCATCCAATCAAGTTTGTTTCAAAATGGTTCTGTAGTTTCAGATGAGTTTATTAAAATGTGAAAAGCTTATGACGACAACGATAATGAATGCAAAGTGTTGAGAATAGCCAACATGACCCCTTGGATCTGATGAACTAAAAATAATCTTACTTATCAATAGTGTTTTTGGTGAGTTAGTGAGTGATTCTTGTTTAATGCCAAATGAGCAATTCTGCAGCTATAATCAGGGCGAAGAACAAGTTACATTCAATAAATGGTACTAGACCAACATGCTTAACAACAGTTCATGGATAGACATGTCACTCCAATCAGACACATTATCCTGATCCCAAGCCAACCAGTCTTTGCTCTTACTCCTTAAAGCTATGTGCTTTGCGGAGAAGGAAACATAAATTTTGATAGTCATTAGTTCGACCCGACCGGGGTCCGAACCCATGATCTACTTCACTTGAGGCGAGCATGCTAACCATTACACCATTGATGCGATTAATATTATTTTTTTATTCGACGTATCATAATATCATATATACTAACCTGTTGGTCAATCTGAACTTTACTTATTTCCTGTAGTTTTGATGAATGAGATGGCATACCTGTCAAAAAATATTTCTGGGTTTTAATAAATGGATGTATTGATTTTTGTTTAAGGTTAAATGACAAAAATAAGGTGGTACTAGGACAGGCCTATAGGTGGAAATACAGTAGCTGGCACTAGGAAAGGCCTAAGCCTATACTAGGTGGAAATACAGTAACTGGCAATAGGACAGGTCTATAGATGGAAATACACTATTTGAGCTATATTCATGATAAAAACAAGCTTAAAAACAATACCCATAAATAATGTAGATGATAATGGTGTGACTGGGACATGTCTATAGGCTGAAGTTTTGATTTCCACTTGAAAAAGAGGATATAACAGATAGGGAGGGTCCTAAGAGGATATAACAGATAGGGAGGGTCCTAAGAGGATATAACAGATAGGGGGGGTCCTAAGAGGATATAACAGATAGGGAGGGTCCTAAGAGGAT
>MJUT01005333.1:236242-249490 GCA_002080005.1 Gigantidas platifrons
TGCTGTTGTCGTTGAACGTCAGAGCGCTCTCCATAATGAAAACAGCGGATTTTTCTCCCCATCTCAACTGTAGCACATTTCCACGTTTTGTGGCTATCAGATTTTATTTTCTATCCAAAACCCTAATATATATCGCTTCACCGATCATTTTTCTATTCATTCATAACCATCTTACCCTCAGAGAGTGGTGTTACACTCGATTACAGCACGTTTTTTCCTTACACCCGATGATTTGGTCATTTTTTTAACGTGATCTCGCGATACTAACTGAAAGATGACAGCAATGCATTGCATGATGGGAGATACTAAATACAGTGCACCAAATTAGCATACGTAAACAAACATACAAGACCATATAAAGCGTATTCTGCAGGACAAACAGTTCCATCTACAGCTCAAATCAGAGCAGAAGGAAATAATACAAAATATGTTGGATAGAAGAGATTCATTTGGCAGTGTTATCCGTGGGCTTCGGAAAGAGCATGTCTTACGTTTCCCCCTATTTTGGACAAGGTCAGATCATATATGCAAATCATCTCCCATGATACATTGCGGTAATCGTAGTTCTCTCGATATCACGTGACAAATATTTCAAAATGACGAAATCATATGGTCCGGGGGAAATTTTGCTGTAATGGAGTGTAACACCAATTTCTGAAGGTGAGATGGTTATGAATGAATAGAAAAATGATTGGTGAAGCGATATATATTAGGGTTTTGGATAGAAAATAAAATCCGATAGCCACAAAACGTGGAAATGTGCAACGGCTGAGATGGGGAGGAAAATCCGCTGTTTTCATTATGGAGAGCGCTCTGACGTTCGACAACAGCAAGATGTAAATAGTCGTCGAACGGCAGAGGAATCTCGGACTACATACAGGGGGCATTCATGTAAGTCCTGTCCTATGGATGTATTATGTATTTGATTCATTTGGAGACATAACATCCTGTAGCAGAAATACTTGGTCCTATTACCCAGGGTTCTCAGTGATCTGGATTTTAATAGATATGTTAGAAATTCTAGAAGGTATTGTATGAACATGATATTCATAATAATTGATGTAAAAAAATGGTTAACAATCAGTGCAGTGTTCAAATCTATATTTTATTGCAAAACCTGAAAAAGAAATAAATGATTAAATTGTTCTCTCCTAAGGATGAGAATATCTGTCTTCATTCAAATGCTTCGGCCATAAGGCCACCCTCAGTCTTTTATTCAACAAAATGATGCCAAGTCTGAGATTTCAAATATTATGTAGTGTAATTCAAATACATGCACTTGTTAAATATACCATTAAATCATGGCTTCCGTTGAATTATGAATGTATCTATCCAAATCTATCAATGTTTATACATTTGTACCTTGATTTTCAGAAATATTTTAAGAAGTAATGATAACAATTTCTATATAGGGACCATGAATTATTTTTTATCTTTACAGAACGTCAAGGTTTCACTACTTTCTACATATTTTAAGGATTAGGGTTATAGTGTTTAACAGCACTTTCAACATTATTTCAGTTATATTATGGTGGTCAGTTTTATTGGTAAAGGAAACCAGAATACCAGGAGAAAACCACCGACCTGCCACAAGTCACTGACAAACTTTATCACATCGGGATTTGAACTCATGTTAGTGGTGGTAGACCTTATTCCATAGATAGTTGCAAGAAGAGACCCCTTTCAACATATCTTAAAATCCTGCATGTAATTAAAACAACATTCATTCCAAAACTTGCCCCTCTTTTAAACCATTATTCTGATAGCTACAAGACAAAGATATATATTGGAGGTCCACTACCTTTAATATGAGCACTATCTAGAATTTCTTTTAAACTTTCCAATTCCTCCAATTTACCAGCTTGTTGTTTAAGAAAATCTTCCTCTGAAATGAAAAATTTACATCAAATAGTCTTATATCTTACAGTTTTCTATTTTTCGAAATTAATTAAATGCAGTTTGTTCACACTATGATTTATCTGAAATAATTCCATAGTAAATAAAATACATAAAATATACAATCTACCAATTTTTCTTTGGCGATACACTTACATCTAAGAACACACGGTACGGGGTCAAATCAGGGTTAATATTTTCAACCAACCAATCGGTGATGAGCAGAGCTTACTAAATCGTTAGGGATCAAAACTGAGTACACGTCAAATGCTGTTGTCTGATTCATCATTTTATATTTTGTGTGTTTTTTTTGTCATTTTCCCATTGTGTTGGACTTTGAGGTGATTCAGCAGAGTTGTTCATGTCATTTTCCCATTGTGTTGGACTTTGAGGTGATTCAGCAGAGTTGTTCATGTCATTTTCCCATTGTGTTGGACTTTGAGGTGATTCAGCAGAGTTGTTCATGTTATATGTAGCATTTGGTGAGATTGCTTACAATCACTTTTTAACTTTGTGATATCTTAGGTCTATGGATATTTTTGTGAATCTGTTTCTACTGCATACAATATAACTAGATGACTGGTTACCTGCCAAGATAATATCTGTTATAGCCTCATCTGTCAAAGTCATTTCATCCATATAAGCTGGATCTAAAAATTTCCTTAATTCAGCCACTACAACAATAAAATATACAATGTACATGTACATGTATTTTGAAGTCTAGTTTTAATCTAATGCAATCAAAGTCAACATTTTTATTCTGCATTACACTATTAATCTTTCTTGCCTTTTTTATATTGTAATTTATATAAACAACATTGTTAGTAAATATTTCCAATAGTTTATTATCAGCAAAATACAGTGTGCCTGGTTAGTTAAATGACAAGTAAAACTTTAAATAAAACTAGGCATATTTTGCAACAGAAGTTTCAGCATACAATTTTTAATGTGTACAAATTCAATTTCAAATCTTTCCTTTTTTCTTTCTTTTTTTTTTATATAAATACATTAAAACCTGTCTCATCCGACACACCAAGGGACCAGGGAAATGTGTCGGATTGTACAGGATGTCGGAAAACTAAAGTTTTATTTATGTTAACAGTACTACTTTGGGACCATAATTTTTTGTCAGATGTCACAGGATGTCGGAAAACTCAGGTGTCGGATTGCACAGGTTCCACTGTACTTCATTGAACATTTGAAGAATACAATAAATCATAAAACAATATAAACTTACATCTATTGTATACTTTAGGAATAGCCTTTTTTCCTGTCACAGACTTCTTTATTTCAGAATTAGCATTCAGTAAACTTTGTGTAAACTAAAAGTAAAAATAAATATACATGTAAAATATTTATTATACTACATGTAAGTTCTCTTTTAACCTTATATTTCTAAACATTCCCCCTCCCACACATTTTCCATCTTTTGGAAAAGCTATAAGGCAAAAAAGCATACATATCAAACTGACACAATAAAACACTGATTTAGAATTGTAGCTGTACAAAGTCAAAGGGAGCATCTGTCTTTTCATGACATATTCAAAGAGACCAATAACTCCTTCAAACCTGGTCCTATCAATCTATCAAAACAATATAATATGAATATCTCCATATATGGTAATAATCAAAGCTTAAAGGAATTCCCATTTAAAATGTAGGAGGAATTGCAATTACAATCTTTATAATATACTATTCTAAGCCTAACTTCTTCAAAAATGGTGCGACCAAACTGCCATATTGATATGCAAATCTCCATAGTGAAAGAAGCAAGCGGGTAAATTATTAAGGAATTCCCTTTTAAAATGTGTACAAACTTTTATCATTCTGATTTAACCAAAACTTTTTTTTATTTTCAAAAAGAAAACCTGATGTAGTGTATTGCAGCAACATATTTTTTTCATTTACTTTTTAACCAGAGAATCGATTTTTATATGGATTGTATAATTTAAAAAAACAAAAAAAACAAGGTAATACAATCTGAACTATGTTTCTCAGGTTTCCATTAAGTAACTGTTTAAGTTGCTGTGAAGCAGAACCATTTGAAATCTATTAAACAATGTTTTTGAGGTTAAGTTCAAATTTTGGAGCTTTGTGTTATGCTCCTTCATTAAAAATGGCATTTGCTGTTTCAGGCTTTAATTTTAGTTTCCCTTGGAAATCTTTACACAACGTTTTTATTCAAAATACACAGGTCAATTTTAACTTTGGCAACTATGTTTTTTATGGTTTCAGAGTTATGCTCTTGTTTACTCTTGCAGGAAGCGGGGGCATTAGTGTCTTATCATGCTAGCTTACATTTGTATGTACCCATTATTCCATTTTTTTCATCTAAAATAAATACAAAGTATCATAATAAAATAGGATAAAAAAGTATTGTATTCAAAACATCATAAAAATGTCTGTCGAACTAAAATATTAGTTTACCACAATGAAATTGCTGGTAGCAAGATTTTGAGAACTCTCTAGCTATGTAATCCCCCCTTTGATCATGATTGTCTGCATTTATTGTGGCTAATTAATCCAAAAAAGTGACAGGATTATTATGGTGGTTATGATAAATTACACCAATAAATCAATCAATGGTTCCCCAAAAACTTACTCACTGATATCTGGTGTTACATATTTTTTTTCCCTTCATTTCATAAAAAGTAAATCTCTAATAACATTGTTATTTGGTATGCCTGTGGTAATTTATTAGTCATACATCAAACATCAACACTTTAGAAATTAAATAACATTTTCGTTAGTTAATATAATAATTACTGTAGTGACAGTTAATTAACTTTTAATTGTTGTTATATATACATTGTATGTCACAAAAAGGAAACAAACAAACATGCATATAAAAAAATTTAAGGTTAAGACATTACAATGTAGTTAATACCAGATACTTTAAATTAATCACAAGTTAAATTAAGTCAACAGTTGCTGCTCCAGTTGTCCCCTTCATTTCTGTATGCTGACCTTTTTCTAATCCTTAATCAGTGTTAATATGGATGAAATTCATTTGTCATCAAATGTTAAGAAACTAACAAAAAAATGATATTTCATTAGTGTAATTCAAATTGCAACAAAATCACATGGATCAAAATAGTATTAAATTAAAGAGCTACATGGATATTCCGGTTTCCTCCATCAATCAAACTGAGAACCACAATATAACTGAAATATTGTTGAAAGTGGCATTAATAACCCTAATCCTAACCCTATCCTGAAATCCATTAAATTACAATGTACATCAATAACTGCCAAGGACTTTTGGTCATAACACTTGCAAGTACAAGTTTCTTACTAGTACATGTATTCCAAAATCAACCAATCAGAACGCTGTGCTTATAGAAAATGACGTTCTGATTGGATGGTTTTTTAGCATGAGTACAAAACTCATACTAAAAGTTTTACAACTGTTTGGCCTGATCAGTAAATATGAAGTCAAAAAAACACTTGAAATATTATCGAAATCAGGACAAAGACAGCTGCTAAATCATAATTCTCATGCAAAACTGCAAAAATTAGATCATGCCCATTCATGGCATTAGGCAAAGATATTACAAATAAAATTGATCATGCATTGCTGCTAGCATGCATACAACAACTAGGTAATACACAATTAAGGAAATACATGTACTATACAGTTGTTAGATAAAAAGTTTTTAACTAACAAGTATAGTGTTAGAGTATAGTGAAACCTGCCAGAACAGAAATTTTAACCTTCAATAAACCAGAATCCTGTGTGAACCAAACTTTCTCCCATTATGACGTCGTTTTAACCCCGCTGAACCAGTAGTGGAAAAATCTGTAATCTTCTACTCCAGAGGATTAAAATGTCTCATGCCTTTCCCCGCATTTGACTCGTTTGGCTCGTTTGACGGCTTTTGAAATAAAGTTCGTGCTAAATAATGGGAGAAACAAATTCTCCTTCAGTTGCCCATGTGGGTTATGATATTTCTCCACTCTCGAGAGTTAAATTAAAACTTTTAACCACTCGCCTTACGGCTCGTGGTTAAAATTTTTAATTTAACTCTCTCACGTGGAGAAATATCGTAACCCACGGCCAACTGAAGGAGAATCTATATTTAAACAAAGTCCCAATGAAGGAAATATTTATTAATTCAGACTGAAAAATAAAACGGACACCTGTCTATACTGAACACAAAAATTTGTCCAAAGAAGGTTCTGTTTATACAGGTTTCACTACATACAATAAACCAGGTATTTTCTAATTACCAGAATATGTTTGAAAATTGAAATACAAATGTACATTTGTAAAGGACCCAACAACCAATATTCCTGCCAAGATTAATTATATTTGATTCAGTTGTTTCAAATGAAAACTGCTGATAAGACCGATCATTTTCAGAAGATTAAATGACCTTTCTGGTCAAGATCAAGTCATGATCAGGTAACTAGAGGATCACCTGAGCATGTATTGTTCACCTGATTATTCATGCAGTTTGCATTCGAAAGAAATATACAAATGTAGTCTAGTTTTTGAGAAAAAAATATATAAATAATTTTCACATAGGGTTAACATATATATATATACCGGTATACAAAGATATTAAATTTTAACCCATGCCTATAGCTAGATCAGACTAAAATTAAAAATAGTATTTTTGGAGTTGGTCCATTTGGCCCACAATACGCAAAGTGATGAAAATAAAGCTTATAGGATACAATATTAAAAAAATGCTATACATTGCATAAATGAGACAAAGCAACTTTAAAATTTCCATATCCATCAACTGAAACTTATTAGTGTTGGGGAATTCTTCAATGCTTGTAGGAGGATGAAAAATGGATTGAAACAAATATAAACAACTTGTCAATGAATGTTAATATTAATTAGTAATCAATATGATTATAATTACCTGGTCTTTGGGTTTGTAATCCTGCAGGGAAGAAAAACAAGACACACATTCAATCAGGTCATGCATCATGCAAAAAACAAACAAACAGCATTACAACATCTAATTCTACATATAACATACATAAGAAGTTTATCATTTTTGCTCCTGACAAATTTTATTAGTTATTAAAAAAACTATTATCAAAATCAAATTTTTGAAGATTAAAATTTGTTTTATTTCTATCCAGTTTACTTTACACTAAGTAACATCTAACAGTATTAGTTTATCACAGTACACAAGTGGGGTGAATTTAACTTGCATACATTGAAATTAAGATGTATAATAAAGCAAACAAGGTACATGGGAACATATATAATGACATATATTTATGCAACTAATGCATTTGAAGTGGAGAGGCTGTCGAAAAAGTTAGCCACCTTCTTTTTAATTTTATATACATGGATAACCTTCTCATTATTGATAGATACAAGTGTCTCTGCTCCTGTGATGTATTGAGAGATACAGATACAGAGAAATCATTACCATAACTGGCATAAAACATGCTTTCACTTGCACAGGTTTCATGCAATGCCAATGGTCTGTAAAAAGCTCACTACAAGACTAGAGTAGAGTTGTATTTGTTTTGACATTTAAAATAATTTATATATTTTTAAAATATGTTTTAAAAGTGCATGAATATTTTATGTGTGTTTTGAGTTGATTTGCTTATATGTGCTTAATTTTAGAATGCTTATAATTTGCGTGAATGTACTTGTATGTATAATATATGCTATAAATGTCGGCATCTATTTTCTGTGTTGACTTCTGGTCCTATGACAGTTAGTGCACAGAGAGGCACTTGCCACATGCGCACTGGCTGTAGGGGTCCAGAGGTCAAAACACAGAAATGTATGCATAAATATCATCTGGATATGTATTTTTATTGCATGACATTTTTTTATATTGCACTGTATTTATGTAATTTTATTATGTATGTTGGTTTGAAAAGCTCTTGAGAGCTTTAAAGGGATATTAAAGCTCAATTTGGTAATTTTTTGTATCTCATGAAAACTTGCAATTGGTTCAATAAATGATATTTATATAATGAAACATTAACCCGGTTTTTATCAATGAAACTTTGTAAAAGTGACATAATTCGTTGATAATTCTGTCATATCTTGCGGTCTTTGCCTGGCTAATTATTCATCGCTGCCAGTTACGATGTTTGCCGAAGTTGGAACCGTATCATTTTTCTGTAAACAAACATCATGGATGCTGACATGGAATTGGTAAGTGAATTTACTTGTTTCGTTATAGATATGATCATTAATTACTATTTGTTTACTTCAAAGGCAAATGGAAGTAACTAGTAAGCGGACATTTGAAACTTTACCCAAAGTCTGAAAAAGACCTTGAAAGTGTTAAATAGCTGCGTTATTTAAAGAAACATCAGATAACATGTGTGCGAGGGGCACCAATTGGGGTGAATATAATACCACTATTCGCAAGCAATTCTTTTGAAAATGAGCATAGTTCCCATGTCATCCGATGAAGACGCCGATGTGTTAATACAATGATTTGTTGATAAGTGCATTTGTTTCTTTTTTTCTTTCTTTTCCGTGCTGAATCAGTCAAACGACATTTTCGCCCATGATTAGATGAAGTTGCAGCAACGGCTATATTAGCTTCATCAACAAGGTGATGCGTATTCAGCTTCTGAGTGGGGTCAAAGTCGAGGTCATCATGAATATGCATATTCCAATAATTGAATTTTTGCTTCCTGGACAAAAATTTATTTTGACCCTTTCAAGTGATATTTTAACGATATTAGGGATTATATTAGCTGCAATAATGTAGCTCCTGTGACAAACTTGTGTCTAGGCGGAGCTACAAAGCGGTTCCATTCGTCACAATGGAGCAAAAAAATATTGCAGTTGAACATAAAAATTCACTATTTACACTTCAAACATTTCATTATAACTATTACTGATGATCCCAGTCCTTGTTAAATCGGTTTGGCTGAGAAATGTATGCTTTTCAAAAGTAGCAACAACCTTGTTCAAATTTATCTATCGTTCGCCATAACCGGAAACTACAGCAGGCGGAGTTTGTCTAAATATGGTATTTCTTACTATGATATTTAGTATATTTACTACAGCTGATGTAAACATTCACGCCTCAAATCGCCAAATATGGCATCCAAAAAATACCAAAGTGAGGCTTTGACCGGAAAATGACCACAAATGACGAAATTCAAAATGTAGTTGGTAAACAAATTTATATTTTGTGGGAATTACATTCTAAAATACTGGTAGGTGATAAAAACTTGTTATAATAGTGGACAAAAGGAAAGGTTACGTCTTATTATTGATAAATGCAGGTGTCAGAAACTATGTATTGTAAGCGAGTGCAAAAAATCTTAGCGGCTGCTCCATTACCTGTAATGGCATCCCGTTAAAACCCTTGCGAGTAAGCGAGCATCGAGGGTTTTATTATTAGAACTAGATTATATGGACACGCAAAGTATTTTTGGATTGTTTTTACAATTAAATTGAAAAGAAACAACCTTCGTCATGAGTTGAAAAATGTATGTTCTAAACGAACTTTAATATCCCTTTAAATAAAACTTTTTGATTTTGATGCCGACTTTAAATAAAACTTATCATAATGGTGCAAACTCTTCTGTAGTAAGGATGATGTAGGGGTTGGACCATTATTGCATGATACAAAAGTCTGTATTGGTATATTTGTGTAACGTGATTCATCTTGACTTAAGTCTTGACCCAAACAAAGCATGAAAGATTTAGTCAGACTTGTTTACAGAATAATCATTACAATTGTACACCAATATCAAATTTGAAATTGTGTAAAAAAAAAAGCTTTAGAATGTAAAGCAAAAATATGAATACTTTTGGATATAGAGCATCCTTTTCAGAAGTTCCAAATACAACGTTTTCTAACGAAGAAATTCGATTTTCCAATATTTCCATATTTTCGTCAGCCATTTTGGAAAGTCTACAAGTTGCACAACATAACAATATTTTAATCCAGGTAAATAATCAATGATAATACAAGTAAATAAAGTAAACTTAGATTTTGAAATGACAAGAAATGTGCTTTAGATAAATGGAATTGACGATATATTTTATTGCAAATTGATACTCATGTGAACATCGTGCATATAGACCAGGGAAAATTTCAAAGGTTTTTATTGAAAATAATAAGTGATGGTCGTTGATGTGTTTCTGGTTGAAATTATATGACGTTTTTACAGTAGGGTTCTTAGCTTAATAGTTATATTTTGCATTTGTTTGTAGAGTTTTTTTTTAGGGAAAAATGGATCGATATGATCGTAGAAGACAATCGTTTCAGATATATCTATGTGTTCTAGCTGCGATCTAAATATAGTACTACATAGTACATGTACATAAAAAGGTGTACAGTCCATAGAGCTTTCTACTTATTACAAAAATACACATGGTAATCTCTTCATCCACATTTTTCGTTAGCCATAAACGATATCAACCTCTCAACAATATGTGCAGTGACCCTCTTTATCATCATCAGTGTGACAAAGTCAAGATGTCAAATCTGGTTTTTTACTCGACGTGAGAGAGAGCACCCATTGATGGTGTTGGAGAGCTGATTTGAATCTCATCTCTAAAAAAAAAGCCACGATATAACTGTGTAATATTGTTGAAAGTGGGATTAAACAACATAGGCCAGACCTAACAGCTTAATCATGGACGATAAAGATAGAATCCGCCGCATGTTAGCCAAAACAAACTAATTATGAATATACACACCCTAATTGTAACTATGTCGAGTCATCAGTCAACGTACATGTATACAAAGAATAATTATATATTAACGACCCTCACACACCCACTGTTGGTAATTAAATTAACAAATCTGGGTATACTGTTCAAATGGACAATTTTCTTCTTCTTCAGCTTTCTATACAAACTATAGACAGCTGTTTAAATGGTCAAACTGTAGGTTGTATGATAATAAGACACGTTAATATATGTGAATTCAGTTTAAAAATTTTAATTTGCAAAACGAGAAATATAGTAATTATGTGTTCATGATCCAGACTTTTAAAACTAGTGGCTCATTTTGTGGGTCTATTAAAAAGAGCGCAATTTTAGCAAACAATCCCCCTAAATTTATATACATTTGTAATTATAAGACGTGTGTTGGACTTTCAGTTCATCTCCTCCCCTATCGCCCTATGCTTTGAACTGAAACAGTAAAGCGTATAATGATCCAATAATTCATTTCATGAGCTCCTAGTGCTTCTTTTTTCTTCTTTTGTGATATATTTTTCAAACAAATAAACAATAATTCATCTAAGTTCTTTTTGAAACATTTAAAAAAAAAATTCTAATTAACTTGTTGCACTCATAAATACCAGCTGAATTGCATGCGATTGGCACGGTATTTAACAAGTACTGGAATACGTAGTGTGGTAAAACTCTGACGCCATATAGTGGTGTATTAATTATGTATCGCACCATTTATTATTAATTTGAATATTAAACAAACTGTTTAACCCCAGTAAAGAAAAACAACATGATTGTTTACGCCCTTGAGACCATGAAAGGTCAAGGTTTCATTATATTTTATTGACTTCATTCATGGAGAGAAAACAAAATTATCTCAATTCTTACAAGAACTAACTGTTGATTTACCTTGTTTAACATATAAAAAACAATCATAAAATATTATTGTATTGATGTCACGTATTCGTAAATATCCCAAGGGAACACATAATCTAGGCTATAAGTTGACTTGGCTTAATTACCAGATACCAAAATCAGCCTATCGCCTATCATATATGTGTGAATTTTAGAAGCCTATACTTCCAGATATCTGTGGAACCATGTCTCTTATATAAAAGATTTTTTCTTAGAGCTACGGCTCTGTATAACTTGCGTTATTACACAATGTGACAAACCATTCGACGCTGAGGCAAAACAAATGACTCGCCTAACAAACACAGCACCCTCACCCCAATCAGAAAATGACTGTCCCTTGGAAGAAACAAGATCTGTGCACTTAGTTTAGCGGACATACGAAGACTCCCTTAAGTTCTAACTAACCTATAAAAGTGGTACTTCAGGTTCTTACGTTTAGAATTGCGTCAGAAACTATAGTTATTAAATCGTATCTATTTAAGTACAACTCCTCTCGAGCTGTGGCGGTGCGGAGGTGCTTCCGGTTTCATCCGGTGGCGGTTTTGAAGCGGAGAATTCTATCAACTTTCTAGGTCAGTCGATATTATTTCATAACTTATTAAATTTTACATCATGAAACATTTCAGACGGAACTCTTAAATCATTTTGGCAACTGATAAACGATTTCTCTTCAGAAAATAAGTCCTATTTTTTCCACACACTTCGTGGTAAAGTCGGATGACCACGTAGGTTTTGCGTGTCAGGTCACACAAGTTTAAGTTTTGAAAATGCGTCGGAATTTATTGTGTGAAAAGGGGGTCCTGTTTGAGGGTATTCGATATTACTAAAGTATTCTTCGGCAAAAGTGAATTAGATGACCAGTAGTATCGTAAATCGACGCGATTTAGCCAAAAGCAATGGAGGTCATTCCGTGGCGGTTGTGGAGGTCTTATCGGTGGTGGTGCAAATTTCATTTGCAATTCTTTTATCTCGTAATTACATGTACCTATAAAATACAATTAATACTTTATGTATGTTCAGAGTTATTTATATATTCCCAAAATATGCCATATTTTAACTGATTTAATCATACGAAATGACGCAAGAACAAAACCAGCCTCGCTCTAGTAAAGTTACCAAAAAAGTTATAGCACATTCCAAGTCAATGGTTTTGAAAAAAAAAAAAAAAATTTGGTCTTTTTTTTTCAATTCACCAGACGAGCTTTGGGCTTATAAATACGATAATTTATAAGAGTCTGCGTTATTGAGGACTCAATAGTGGGGAGCTTCACAAGAAGTCGTAAGTGTAAAGAAATCGACATAAGTATAAGGTAAAGGGATTATTCAAAAAACGACAGAATTCAAAGACAAGGCAAAATCGAGATAACACACACGAAAACGATAAAAAGGAGGGGTACAAAAAAACAACAGAGCACAGAGTGGAAACAAATTCAAATAAATGAGACGACACAAAAACTGAAGCACTTGCAGATTTTTCATGCTCCAGAGGTGTTGTACGTGGTGAACTAAACTCATTGCGAATAGTTGCACATGCGAAACTGAGACGACTGTCGAGGTAATATATTAGTTATCTTCTATTATATAATTCGACTCAAATTTAATATTTTCAGAAAGTAATGATTTATTGAAAATACGACTTTAAACAGGAAAATAAATGTAAATCACACACACGACCATAAGAACCAACAATGAAACAAAGTAAATTATAACTTCTCAGAAGGTATCTTAAGTTTATTAACTTGTCACAGCCTGACATAAGAAAAAATGTGTTTGGTGCAAACATATTTTATTCCGGAGCA
>MJUT01005333.1:257725-269663 GCA_002080005.1 Gigantidas platifrons
AAAACTATAAGAGATAGATGTTAAGTTTAAGCTTCAAACATGTTCAGCATGTCAAGATCTACATACCCTGCAATTTTGAAGTAAATTCCATTACCCATTTTGGAGTTATTGCCCTTTTTTTCATCAAATTTTCACAATTTTAATACTTTTCGTTTTTTATTTCAAAAACTATAAGAGATAGATGTTAAGTTTAAACTGCAAAAATGTTCAGCATGTCAAGATCTACAAAAAAAGTTCACAGTTGAAAATGTCCGACAACTGTGTGAAGAGTTATTCCTCTTGAAATGCATTATTTATTGACTTTCACTGCTTTTGGTTACTTTAATAATCAAAGGGAAGCAACTCTATTACAAAATGTGAAGTAGCAAAAGCTAAATTTTGAGAAACATTGACATTTATGTTTTTTTTACAGCAATATTGATAACTTACATTAAAGGGGGGAACCCTTGCCCAAATTTTTTTGAAGAGGGGAGTCTGCAATGACGAGGGCTACATTTGTTATTTTTTGACCGGAGTTGCCAAGTTTTATTGATTGATGTTGTTATACCCAGGTGAGCTATACAGGCTCCTGTGAGCCTCTAGTTTACAAGTTGAAATCATGAAAATTTGACATTTTACTACTATTGATTTAAAAAGAATATATAAATGATGTGACAATAATTAAATGGCTTGTTAAAGTTTATAATTCTTTAAATATATTTTAAAATGATATACTTCTTTTATTTATTTTTTAACATGTAAGGAATTTGAAGTAGTGTTAATTGCAGCTAATAATTGTTATGATATTTTAGTGTGTTGTGTTATTTTGTATATGATGTTGATTACTAATGGTTTATTAGAAATATTTTCAAAACCAGTCTTATGATAACACAGCTTGAGATCTGATCTTGTCCAAGTTATTATTTATACTGTACCGATAATTAAATTAACATGTATAAAATTATTAATTAGTCAATTTATGGGTAAATTTAATTAGCCTGGATAATTCGTAATTTATTAATGCCATACAATTTACATTGACAGCACAACAATAAATTACAGAAAAATGTATATATTCTAGTACATGATTAAATTTTTACACCTTGATATTGTTTGAACATCTAATTAATGATCAATTGAAATCATACATGTACATATGTAAGTAATTTCAAGCCATGACAATATATATCTGGCCACATGGTGTTCATGTTTGAAACATTTGTTCAGGAAGGGTGAATACAACTTGGAGTTGTGTTTAGCTCACCTGACCCGAAGGGTCATGTGAGCTATTGCCATCACTTGGCGTCCGTTGTCGTCCGTCGTAAACTTTTTCAAAAATCTTCTCCTCTGATACTACTAGACCAATTGAAACCAAACTTGTTTTGAATCATCACTAGGGTGTCTAGTTTTACAATTGTGTCCGGTGATGCCGTGCACCAACCAACATGGCCGCTGTTACTAAAAATAGAACATATGGTAAAATTGCAGGTTTTTGGGTAATAACTCAAAAACCGTTAATAATATCCAAAATCTGACGGGTTAAAAATGATCAGCACAGCAAGATCTACCTACTCTGCAATTTTGAAGTAAATCTGATTACCCATCTTTGAGTTATTGCCCTTTTTTCATCAAATTTTTAACATTTTAATACTTTTCGTCTTATATTTTAAAAACTATAAGAGATAGATGTTAAGTTTAAACTGCAAAAATGTGCAGCATGTCAAGATCTACATACCCTGCAATTTTGAAGTAAATCCTAGCACCCATTTTGGAGTTATTGCCCTTTTTTCATCAAATTTTCACAATTTTAATACTTTTCGTTTTTTATTTCAAAAACTATAAGAGATAGATGTTAAGTTTAAATTGCAAAAATGTGCAGCATGTCAAGATCTACTTACCCTGCAATTTTGAAGTAAATCCCAATACCCATTTTGGAGTTGCATGTACTGCCCTTTTTTCATCAAATTTTCACAATTTTTATACTTTTCGTTTTTTATTTCAAAAACTATAAGAGATAGATGTTAAGTTTAAATTGCAAAAATGTGCAGCATGTTGAGATCTACTAATCTGCAATTTTTAGGTAAATTCCAGTACCCATTTTGGAGTTATTGCCCTTTTTTCATCAAATTTCCAAAATTTTAATACTTTTCGTCTTATATTTAAAAAAACTATAAGAGATAGATGTTAAATTTAAATTGCAAAAATGTGCAGCATTTCAAGATCTACCTACCCTACAATTTTGAAGTAAATCTGATTATCCATCTTGGAGTTATTTCCCTTTATTCATCAAATTTTCAAAATTTTAATACTTTTCGTCCTTTTTTTCAAAAACTATAAGAGATAGATGTTAAGTTTAAACTTCAAACATGTTCAGCATGTCAAGATCTACATACCCTGCAATTTTGAAGTAAATTCCATTACCCATTTTGGAGTTATTGCCCTTTTTTCCATCAAATTTTCACAATTTTAATACTTTTCGTTTTTTATTTCAAAAACTATAAGGGATAGATGTTAAGTTTAAACTGCAAAAATGTTCAGCATGTCAAGATCTACAAAAAAAGTTCACAGTTGAAAATGTCCGACAACTGTGTGAAGAGTTATTCCTCTTGAAATGCATTTTTTGTTGACTTTCACTGCTTTTGGTTACTTAAATAATCAAAGGGAAGCAACTCTATTACAAAATGTGAAGTAGCAAAAGCTAAATTTTGAGAAACATTGACATTTAAGTTTTTTTTACAGCAATATTGATAACTTACATTAAAGGGTGAACCCCTGCCCAAATTGTTTTGGAGAGGGGGTCTGCAATGACGACGGCTACATTTGTTATTTTTTGACCGGAGTGGCCAAGTTTCATTGACTGATGTTGTTATACCCAGGTGAGCTATACAGGCTCCTGGGAGCCTCTAGTTTTACAGCATTATGATTTATTTTGTATTCTCACCTAGGCATAGGGGCCGCCGTGGTCGTGATTATATGGTAGTTGGATTTATAACTACCTATGCAATCAGTGCCTATCTTCACTAATGTTGCGAGTTCGAATCTCGTTCAGACGGGGTGTACTCGAGACAAGTTTGTCTGTGACTTGCGGCAGGTTGGTAGTTTTCTCCAGGTACTCCGGTTTCCTCCACCAATAAAACTGAATGCCACGATATAGCTGAAATATTTTTGAAAGTGGCATTAAACACCATAAAACTGCATTCACACATAATTAAAACAATTGAATATTAAAATATGTATATATATGTTCATTGTTGCCATCAAATGTGAACAAATAACCTTACTATATACATGTAATAACATCATCATGCAAAGCATGTAAAGTACGTGTTTTCAATAAAAGATTTTGATCTCAAACATTTTTTTTTCATCTTTGTTGTCATTGATCATAAATACATGTATCATGTGAATGCAATGCAAATTCTGAAATATTCTAATTAATAGGTATCGAAAAATAACTTATTTTTGAACATGACATACATTTTTTTGGTGATATTTGTTTATAACTTAGCCTTAGTTCTTATAATTATTACTTACAATTTGCAGAAATAGTTACATTTTTTAAAATCAGGCCTAAAACTACAAAATCTTCTTTTCGGACCACAGAACAATCTTTACTACATTGACGTGGAAAAATCATACTCAAAACTGCCATATTAATATTACAATTCACAAAATGTCTTGCCTATTTACATGTTTTATTTTTTAATTGTGAACCACTAGCTATAGGTTCTAGTTGCACAAATTTCAAGGACACCAACGGCCTATGATTTTTTTCCTTCAAATTTCAATTTTGTATAAACAATAAGAATAGTTTTACATTTCCTCTCTGATCTGTAAATGTATGGTTCCCAAGGTAGCCAAAAACTTTTAATGCAATTATATTTTTTATCATGCTGTTTTTCTTGCAATAATATCAAACATTTTATAACAACATGTACTTTTTTGTACATGTAGTTTGTTGAAAGATTTTATCATATATTCTATATTGTTGTACATAAATAGGTGCTTATCTTTACTTACGTACATGGTGTATATACACTATTCTAATATGACATCCTTCAAACGCTTTTGAGTCCAAACCTATGGTAAAATTAATATATACCTACACCTATTGTAATTTATGACGTCATCGACAATTTATAACGATATTTTACCATTTGTTACATATTAGAATCAAAATAATTCATGGTAGCCCGAATTTATATTAATTTTACCACGGGTAGGCACTTTATGCCTATATTTTAACCCTCGCTAACGCTCGGGATAAAATAATTGGCATAAAGTGCCTACCCGTGGTAAAAATAATATAAATTCAGGCTACCATGAATTATATCTTAATTATAGTACTGAATGACACTTACACAAGTATACATAAATACAGTGTAACATTTTTGTTGAACTAGATTATTGTTTTATATTAATTATACAGTTTAGATACAGGCCACCCATAAAGGTTAGGGGCTGTCGTGGTCGTGATTGTATGGTTGTTGGATTCATAGCTTCTTATGCAATCAGTGCCTATCTCCACTAATGTTATGAGTTTGAACCCCGCTCAGACGAGGTGTACTTGATACAATATTATGTAATAAAGTTTGTCAGTGATTTACGACAGGTCAGTGATTTTCTCAGAGTACTCCGGTTTCCTCCACCAATAAAGCTGTCCTCCACGATAT
This sequence comes from Gigantidas platifrons, assembly GCA_002080005.1. Taxonomy (NCBI): domain Eukaryota; kingdom Metazoa; phylum Mollusca; class Bivalvia; order Mytilida; family Modiolidae; genus Gigantidas; species Gigantidas platifrons. The sequence continues at coordinate 262,378 of MJUT01005333.1, forward strand.
AGCTGAAATATTGTTGTGTGTAGTGTTAGCTACCATAACCTTAACCCTAAATTTTAGTTACATGTAGGTTGCTTTAGCCTGACTGATCCAAAAATTCTGTCCCTCCCTTTTTGTCATGATTTAAAAATACTAAATTAAGTTTTTTTATTGCATTGAAGTAAAAATTATTTTATATTTAAAGAAATTATTTTGACCTACATTTACCCAGCTCCAAGTTTTGTTAAGTTGGTTTACAGCTATGCAGTCATTATTTTTTTTAAAGAATGCCCAAATTCATGCAAATTTGAATTTATCAAGATTGTTTATTGAATATGCAACAGCTGATAGTGATTTTCACCTTCACAGGTATTTGTATGTTAAGAGGTTATGTAAAAAAAAATATTTCAGAATGTACAAAGTAACATTAATTAAAAAAAAAAAAAAAAAATTAAGGGGAGACAACTCATTGTAAATTTTCATGTTCTTGTTTATATGTGTTACATGTATGTCAAATTGTTAGGCTTTATGGCATTAGTTAAATTCATCAGAGGTGCTAAAGGTGTTGTTAGAACTACAAAATTATGTTTATACTGATATAGTAATAAATAACCTCTTAAACTTTGAAAAAAAAAAAGAATAATAATGTACTCATTTATTATGTTTCAAATCATTCCAGCATTTTGTTTATATTATATTTCTGTTTATCTGTTTTCGTGTAGAATCGAACATACGTTCAATGTCAAAGACATGTGTACATGCACATATAAATTGTTTGTGTTGTTTATTGAAAAAATGCATTGACAAATATTGACGATAGATTTAGAAATATTTGGAAGGAAATCTAATTCCAGCCAAAAATCTGATTTCAAAAGTATGATTCTGTTAGAAACAGATATACTATTCAGCTCCTGATTGTAGAATTGATTTCATAGTAATAAGAAGCTTGAAAATGCTTCATATCACTACAGTTTGTGAGAATTTCATGCCTTTAATTAATGGGTGGTACCAGGTACTTTTAAATTGCAGTTAGTACCTCCTAGTATCAAAGAGTGTTGCATAAGATATTCATGAAATATTGTTTAAATTTTAAGTAAAATATTGAATGCTCTGAAATTTTATAAATATATACATGTATAGGTTTTAATGCAACAAAAGGGAACTCAATATGTACTTTGTATATTTTTTGCTCTATTCTTTTTTCTATTATGTAGGATATATGTACATGTACTTAAGTTAAGATTTTTTTACTGTCGTGTTTTTTTATCATGTATGAAAAAAGGTTAACTATTTTAAGGATACATTTTTTACTCCAATTTACTACTGCATCAATAGTCCTATTACACACCATACACACCATACATATGGTCTTTGGGAACATCCATTTAACTTTGTGGGGTTGAGGGGAGGGTGATGGACTACCTTTGTATGGTGTTTTTAGGAAAAAAAATTCACGTCATCACATTTCATGGAAAAAATTTTGTTCTGAAAGATTAAAAAAAATGAATAATCTGACCCTGCTGTTTTCAATGAGAATTTTTTGGTTAAATCTAAAAAAAAATTACCGATTTTTCATGTAAAAACAAAATAATCTGATTTTTGTTTTAGCAAGACAAAATTTTCGGACTGGGGATAAAATATAGTCCCATCTCCCCTAAAAAAAAGTTAAATGGTCGGCCCTTTATTGTACATTGTATATGAAAATAAATTAATGATCATTTTAACATTGTGCATTATAAAACATAAGGCAAGTCTGTCAGTCACAGTCAAATGTGTACCTTTGATTTATTTTAGACTTGTAGTAATATTGTTTTTTGTTACTTTATGGATCTAGTCCATCATTTTCATTATGTAGTTTAATGCAGTATTAGACGTCCCCCCCCTCCCTTTGTGTTAAGCCAAGCATAATTATATACAGATATATGATTTGTAGGTGTATAAATGGACAAATGCCAGTCATATTGTTTTTGTATGTAGAAAATATAAAATCAGTCTTCCTGTGATTTAATATTATATATCATATTTTACCCACCTAAAAGCAGATGTGATTCAGATTGTTTATATACAGTGAAACCTGTCTAAACCGAACCTCTTTGGGACCAACTGTGCATTCGTAATAGACATGTACAGGTGTTCAAGTATATGTATTTACATGTTGAATTAACAAAGATTTTCTACATGAGTTTATTTAAAAGTTTGGTTTATACAAGATTCCGGTTTATTCATGGTTCGGTTTAGCCAGATTTCACTGTAATTTATATAGCCTAATACTGTCACAATTATCAGAACATCTTTAAATAATTTAATTTGATTTGAATATTTCAATCTGATTGGCTAATCCGCCTGGAGAAAATTTTGGTTATACTCGATAACCTGGGTTGGTATTGTGACGTCACCAACGTGTTCATCTGCCAACAACAAATTCAAATAGTTGCATGAAATAATCGTAATTAAAATCGAGGAATCATTAAATTTTGTTGTAAAAATTAAATTATAAGGAATATTTAAAATTGTTGAACAGGTTATACTTGCATAACCTGGTTTGGGTCAGTTTACGCTTTTCATAAAACACTTTGCAGTTTATTAAGTGTAAACTGACACAAACCAGGTTATATCATATAACCTGTTCAACAATTTCAATTATTCCTTAAATGAAGAACCAAATTTCCTTTTCCAAAAATGTATGACAGGTGTCAGATTTTAAAACACATTATTGGCAATAAATGTCTTTTGTAAAACTGTTCAGTTTCCCAGCTGAAGAAGTCAAATGTCTTGTTTGATTGTATACATGTAGTTCTTTTTATTAAATTTTGTAGTATGGTAATTCTTTTGTGCATGTGTGTAGTTTCTTGGTAAACGAATTAATAAAACTAGTTCATTGTTTTATTTGCAGTTGAAATTTCTTTCATTTTGTATGTACAAGTTATGTATTTAAAAAAAAATGTTATTTTGAGGAAGTAAGATTTGAAGATTTAAGATTTTATTGTATGCACTTAAATAGGACATTTGAGATTACTCTTATATTATAGTCTAACAAAAGTAGATGGTGTTCAATGGACTTATATTATTCATGTTTTTTTTCTCCAGAAATTGGAAATCTGCTTTTGTATTCAAAAAGAACATTGCTACTTCTGCCTTTAACCGTAAATCAGCATTTATACAGTTAATAAGATTAAGCCTGCATTTGAAAAATTATTTACAAAAAAAAAATTATTGAAATACAATCAAAACAATTTTTTTTTCTTTTCACAAGGCAAAGTCTTAACATTTTGTAATTGTTTTTGTTTTAACTCTGGTTGTTATTAGTCCTGTGATGTTGGCAGAGCCTTTGAACACAGGCACTTGTTTCTGTAAAAAATATATACCATATATAATATTAGGTATATGGTATATATTTTTTACAAGTGCCTGTGCCTTTGAAATATTTTAATCTTAAGTTTATTGTTTTACTGATTAAAAAAATTTTTTTTTTTTTTTTTTATAATATTTTTGCTTACAGTATTGATGGTGGACACCATTCTGTTTTGTGGACAGTTTTTTTTTCACATATCGTTTGCTCTATTATTGCATATTGTCAACATGAGAATAAGTTGATGCAAGATATTCATGTGATAATATTTCTTTATTTATGTATGTAAACTTGTACTTTAAACCATTTTGTATAAGCTTTTAAGAGTTTAGACAAGTTTATAAATAGGTTTATTTTTGTTATATTTTATTGCCATGGTTATTGTTTGTAAGTTTTTGTAAATTGGTAGTCTGTTTCTGTACTAAAGGTGCTGTGCATTTTTGTTTTTCATATTGCATTCCAAATGCTGTCATTAATAGCATTTGAATAAACAAGTGGAAGTCTTAAGGATTTAGTTGTTATTCTTTAATTTTTTATTTGGTTTTATGATTGGGTATTGCTAATTATTGCAGTCGTTTTTAAGCTTAGGTGGGTTTATGATGTTTAATGCCACTTTCAACAATATTTCAGTTATATCGTGAGGGGTCAGTTTTATTGTTGGAGGAAACGAGGGTACCCAGAGAAAATTACCTACCTGCCGCAAGTCGATGACAAACTTTATATCTGCCTATGCAATCACTGCCCTGCGTACCGGTGAAAGATACCAGGGCTCAAACCCACAGAGCAGCTCAGCATGTCCATGGGGATATGGGGATTCCTCTTGATGGGCTGTGGGGTTATAATACAGAAATCCTGACCGTGGACCACAGTGGGTAATGTGTTTGAAGAGTGCCACGGTCCCTGAACTAGATTTCAAAAAAGAGTAGATGCCTTGTAGCTGCTACAAAAGATTTATGTTTTTATTTCCATCTAACTCTCCATACTTTTTCAGTGGCAGTCAAAAGTTGTTGACCCATCTCTTCCATCATTAGCTCACCTAGCCAAAGGCCATGTGAGCTTTTACCACCACTTGCCGTCTGTTGTCCTCTTCCGTCATGTAAACTTTCACATTTAAATATTCTCCTCTGAAACCACTGAACCAATTTAAATCAAAACCTGGGGCCCTTTCAAAATTGTGCCCGACAGCCCCACCCTCCATTCAAGATGGCTGCTGTTACTATAAATAACAATTTCTTCAATTGTCCATTGCTGCTTTACTATTAACCAAAATTTAATTGCACTACATCGCAATGAGCATTTTAGCATATATTCTGGGTTTTTCTGTGAAATATTTCTTTCAGCTGATTTAAACCGATTTAGGCATATTTTGATAAAAGATCACATTTAAAAATTACAATTGACTTGGTACACCTTATATGTTACTTGCTAATTAAGGTTTAAGCTCATGAACAGAAGAATACATTTTTAGGCCTTTATTTATATAATTTTGACAATTTTGTGTAAAGTTGACTCTTAACATACCCCCCAGAAAGTTTGAATGGGCAGCTCCTTGACATCACTTGGCGGATTAATGACACCTGTCTTGAAATCCAAATTCCCAATGCCAGATAAGGAATAACACATTCTCCAGTCCACTGAATATTTCTGTACTCAGTTGAGGTACCGAAATTCAGTGTCCATCAACATTCTGATTCCGAACCAACCAGTCTTTGCTTTTTCTCCATAATGCTGTGTGCTTAGCGGAGAAGCAACAAATACCAATTTCATAGTCTGGTATGACCCGACCGGGGCTCGAACCCACGATCTACCACACTCAATCTCTACAATGGTGTATTAACTGGGTTAAAATGAGGAGAGGTCAACCTGATTATAGTTTTATCTTTAATTGCTCCCATGACCATGTTTCTGATATTTGTTTTATGTGTCGCATATATACAGAAAGCATTGCGATCTGCAGAAGTTATTCACGGTTTTCTAAAGAAACGCGACGAGGAGGAAGAACAACAAGTGATGCAGCAATTTCAACCGCTTATCGACGAAGTAAAACTTTTAAAGGAAAAGCAAGTAGAGGAAACCTTAGCAGTCATCGACAAAGTGCCGACACAACCGATATCTGCGTTTCCGGTAGAATCATGGAACTGCACAGCCCCACTACGACCAAAAAGACGGACACAACGACGACGAAATCCGTGTTCCAGATGTGGTGAGTGTGATCATATTCCATCTCAATGTCGATTTCTAAGGGTTAAATGTCATAGATGCAAAACCTTCGGCCATTTAGCAAAAATGTGTAGATCAAAATGAAAACCTATTTCGGCGCAACCATCAAAATTAATTTCGGCATCAAATATAAATAGCCAAATTGACACAAATTTAATAAAAATTCGGGTTGCAAACAATTCGGCATTGGCCATGGTTGATTCCGGCGCACACATTAGTGCAATTTCGGCAGATTATTATCACGCAAATTTGCAAAATAAATATCCGCTTGAAAAGGCATTTTTAATTGTCAATGGAGTAAGTGGTGCTTTATTAAATGAATTTATTTGAAATGCACAATTTTACCCCAAGGGGTTGATGGCATACAATTATACAAAGCAGACAAAGGACAATCATTAATTAAGTACAAATTAAAAGAATAACAAGACAGTCTTATACAGACAAATTAAATTTGTAAAATCATACAGTTATAGAGTCCACTTTCCTCAGTATTAAAGACTTTTTAATAAATGGAGCAACAAACCGCAAATGATTCGGCAAAGACATTATCTGTATTTATTTTTCATTATTGTTTAGTGCACTTAGAAAATGATTCTGTATATTCATTTCTAATTCTTTTCTAATATCATTATATTTTGGACAATGGAAAAAGTAGTGAATTTCATCTTCAATTACATTCATATTGCACATTTGGCAAAGTCTATCATTTCTTTTTAATCTTTTATAACGACCTCTTTCTATTTCTAAAAAGTGGTCACTAACTCGCATTTTACATAAATTTCTTCTGTTTTCAAAATTTGTATGAAGTAAATATTCATTGATTTCATAATCAGATTTTAATTTACTGTATAAGAATAGTTTGCTGTTTTCTGTTAAAGCATGAAGTTTTTCAAAAAATAATGTTTCATAGTTATATTTTAATTTAACTTTTAATCTTTTCATTAAAAGTAAAAGGAAAAAATAATATTACAATTGAAATAGGCAGATTGTCTTTACAACAAACGGTTTTTGGTATTCATAATTTAAAACATTCATTTATTCTTGGTCTTGATTTCCTAACTAAACAGAGAGCTAGTCTAAATTTTGAAGATAAATCCCTTATTTTACAGTCAGGTATAACATAAGTACCCCTTGTTAGTGGTAAAAATAATGACTAGTATTTGTTTTATATCATTAATTAAAGATGAAAATATCCCCGCTAGGTCTGAAGTTTTAGTTCCCATTCAGACTGTAAATAAGAATATCAGATCTAAAATAGGTTTAATAGAAGCTAACCCTTCGCTTGTTGGTAAACAAAGTGGCATAGGTGCTACATGTTTAGTAAAAATCAAAGATAACAAGTCATTTTTACAAATGTTAAATCCAACCAATATAGGCCATGGGCTGAGATAGCCTACCGTGCACCCCCCCACCTTCGAACCCCACTAATTTTTTTTGGTCCTTTGTTATGTCCTTTTGAAGAAAAAACATGTTAACATTGAATATTTTGGGATGAACTTACATTTTTGAGCCCTTTTTTACATCCTTTCGACAATTTTGCCGGATTTTCAGATTTTTTCATTCTTCACTGTTGCTGAGGTCTTGTAGCTTATGAACAACTATTAGAATATAAAAACTGGGGTTTGGGTGATAGCTGATTATATTATTGTTCAAATGAATACAAGTTATTAATATTTTATGAAGCTCAGTAATCGTAGGAGGCAAAAAATCTATCCCTACCCCTGATAAAATTGCGTAAAAA
>MJUT01005333.1:300519-313805 GCA_002080005.1 Gigantidas platifrons
AAATATAAAATACTTTAAAAACATATTTTTCCACATGTTGTTCATTGTTATGTTCATTTATAAAATGTAAATATACAAAAATACTGCTTTTTAATGTTTAAATTGAAATTAATCAGGTAAAGTTAATCAGGAATTGTTTGTAATGATAATCTCTTGATAATTACCTTTATAACATGTGAAGTTATTAAAAGTCGTGAGTTATTTTCTCATCATATTTGATAAATTATAATGATTTTTTTTTGTTTTTACCTTTTTTGACAAGAGTTATTAAAATTCCTCAACACAAGCTTCAACTGTTTATGATATCTTCAAAAATAACTTATTATTAAAAATAATTCTAACCCATAAATAGCTGTACAATAAGTCGAAAATATGTGCAAAGATACAAATATATAAATATGGTTCAAGTTAAAAAAAACAAAAACAGAGGTACAATGAACTAAAATACAGAGGTAAAAAAAATCTAATCATGTTAGAAAATACAATTTTTTTTTACATATCTGAACAGTTAAACAAAGACACAGAAAAAATATATGGCACAAAAAACAATAACTTATTATTGGGGGGATTTTCGTTAGGGGGATTTTGTCCAAGACCCGTATAAAGCTTTACAATGTTCCTGGTAAAATAACAAAACAGCATTTGGATAATCATTACATAACAGTTCCGGATATTTCTTTTATTCAAACAAAAACAAAATGTCACTTCAACTGTTTTTAGCTGCTCCTGAAATTTCCAAGCCAAATATGGGGCTGTCGTGGCCGTGATCACATGGTAGTTAGTATAAACATATTTTATTAATAAATTCAAACATTTATAAGAACAAACATGTATATCATTTACAACATCATCCTGAATAAAACAATAGGATTCGGAAACAAGTCGTTAGACTTATATTAATCCGTCTCCCGTCAACATGGTAGTTGGATTTACAGCTACATATGCAATCAATTCCCATCACCACTGATGTTGTGAGTTCGAATCTCAATCAGGGTGAGATGTACAACATTATGAGATAAAGTTTGTCAGTGACTTGCACAGGTCGGTGGTGTTCTCCGGGTCCTCCACTTTCCTCTATCAATAAAACTGACTGCCACGATATAACTAAAATATTGTTGAAAGTGGCATTAAACACCATCAAACAAACAAACAAAACCAAGCCAAAGATTCCAGAAGTGATTTTAACATAACAACGTAGTGGTCCACTCACCAAGTAAATATTGTATTTATCCCTAAGAAAACGTACTTTCCCCAATGTCTAATATTCCTTTGGAATGACAGTATTAAGCATGTTTAAATGAATTAAAAGATCCATCCAAGTACAAGTATAGAAATGGCCAGATTGCAAAGGAGTTCACAAACAAGTTAGGTCTGTCAATTGAAAATGGGTTTTTTTTTGTTTTTTTTCTCAAAAATGACTATGCGCAAATAGTCACAATTTCTGTAAACATTTTAATCTTTGGATTGACCGGACTAGTGCTCGAACCCATGATCTACCTCACTTGAGTCAATTACACCCGAGATTTATACCCGCCATTCCACCATACCATATTGTAACCCAATTTAAACTACTCGCAACCCAACTAAAAACAAGATAAAATCAAATCCAAGGCAGCATTCTTGAATATATAACCATTATAATCAACCTATCATGCTGACATCATAAAATAACAAACAAACTAATAATATACAACCATTATAATCAACTTATCATACTGACATCATAAAATAACGAACAAACTAATAATATATAACCATTATAATCAAGTTACAGTCTATGGCAAACACATTTTGACAAACTAGCCCCAACTGCATCTTAGAAGAATTTTTTCTATTTGATTAAGCAAATTTTATGTAATTTTTACTAGCCATAACAAATTTTTACTAGCCCGAACCGATTTTTACTAGACTGGGGCATAGGGCTAGTGGTTTTTGTCACAGACTGAAGTTATTATCCTCAAATCATAAAATAATGAACTAACTAATAAAACAACGACTCTAACATGACCTCACTCTTTCCCTTTGTAAAAAGAACAGAATTATTTCTTCGTATTGTCTCATTAGCACATGCGCCGATGAATGTGACTGACGTTTCCATTGGCAGCATAAATTGTGACCCGAATAATGCCAATAAAGGGCGCAGTATTATTCGAGTTACATAAATTGTGTGCGACATTTTCCGAAAGCGTATGTATAAATTACAGTCTTCCAATCAAAGTATACTACCGTATTTGTACTCTTAGACATATCAGAATTGAAATAAATCATGGAAGCCAAAATGTGTTTTGAGTTTTAACATTGATTGGCGGATATTAGTAAATTTTATCCCTTGCTTCTGGCTCGGGATAAAATACTAATATCCGCCAATCCATGTTAAAACTCCCAACACATTCTGGCTTCCATGATTTATTTCTTAATTAAATCACCAAATAAAAAAAAAAATATTCTCTTTCATATTCTCTCACTTCTGAACACACAACAATAAAATGTTTGAGATCTTCAACAACATGTATTTATTCTCATTTGGTTTTTGCACTTATTTATCTGCAGGTTGTTTATCTGAAAAATATAAAAAAATATATTATATATTGGTAATATAATATTTTTACCAATGATTTGTACATTTTCCCTTTCATCTTTACACATAATAATATACAGTTAATGAGGCCATGGTAAATATGTTATTCTTTGGTTAATAAATCCAAAACACTAACAATTGTTTTGGTCAACAAATTGAAAGTGGTTAATTGTTTTATTATAGGACACATTTTTATATGTTACTTTCACCTTTAAAATAAGCTTTTATTACGACGTTTTCTTTGGTTTAGCTTGGTGCAAGACGTTAGAATGCTATGTTTACTGTGCATTGCGTTGTGCGAGGTGAATATAACGTTTTATCAAAGACCATTACTAGGGAATCAGCTAATTAGAAAAGACATAATTTTTTCTGCAAAATAAACCTTGATTCTTGACCCTGTGTATAAATTTCAAATTATTTGCTTAAGGGTGAACCAGGGTTGCGTCCAATATCGTAGCAGCTAGCCTAGGTAAAATAGCCATGACGTTATTGAACGATTAGCTACGTAGCAGTACTAGTAAATATGGCGCCAACCATATAGAATAATTTCTTGGAACATTTTAGCTAATCGTATTTGTCTAGTTACCTTAATAAATTATCATCCATATTAAAAGCGCTGCAACTTCCTGCAATGCCACTACAAAACCCTCCTATAAAGCCACAGTGTATGGTGATGTGAGTTAATCCTGATTTGAAGTGTATAAAATGTTAAAGAAATCATCTACCTATGTTTGTAGTCGACGATGTGAGCTGTTGCCCAAGTCAGGTCAAACCAAAGTTTACGACGTACGACGGACGGACAGACGGACGCCAAGTGATGGCAAAAGCTCACCTGGCCAAAGAAATAGAGTGACATCTACGTTTCTGACCAAATTATTGAAAAATGAAAGTCTGTTATGAAGTTTACTCTTTCGAATTAAATTTATTAATTATTACTTTAAGGAACTATGAAGCCTTTTTTTTGCTTTATGCTTATATTTACAAAAGAATATTGAAATTTGGTGTCTTACCTTACTTTTAAAAACCGGAAATATCGTACACGAACTAGTAACCGAATCGTTCACGAATCAAACCATCCGATTAACAATCGTACACGAACGACTTTTCTCGATTAACCGGTTGGTCCCCCTGGAATTATAAGCACAGTGAATCCTGGGTAAACCGGAAACCTTTCCAACTAATATATTTGTTCTTATTTTACACCTGTTCGGATTATACAGGTCACATTTGTAAAGAAACGAGACATTGAGACATTGACACTATTAGTGTGGGATTGATGTAGACCGAATTATTCTGTCTTTTGTGTGCATATATTCGCTTTTCCATGTTCTATTTTCTTTATTTGGACGTATATATATATTTTTATTTTGCTGTTGCACACAGTTTTATTAAATATCAAAATGTAGTAGAACGTCTACAATTTGTATGCGCTGGAATTTCGGGGTCGTGTCGTGATGTGAGTGCTGTAAACACCTACCGGTCGACTGTTTATGATTTATTCCACATCTCTGCCTATATTCCGGTGTTTGCATATCCTCTGGATAGCCCCTATTATCTAAATTGTTTTTGTTCGGTTTGCTCCACTTAAAAATTCAATGGTCTCCATTGATAAATAATTTGACCAATCAAATTCAGTTTTGCATTTGGATGGAATTGGAAACCACTCTGACCTATAGTCATGTGATGTCTAATAATAGAACAAGCACATGCTTGTATGCTAGTCTCCCTAAGTATATGTTATCTGGATGTGAATTGATTGATACCGAAAATATCAGCCTGCCGAGCCAGAATATGAAGTTTGTTGGCGAGTGAGCGAAGCGAACGAGTCACAAACTTCATATTCTGNTCATGCTAATATGGAGTATTTGGAAGAAATATTCCAAATATATAATTTCGACTTTACTCTAAAAAAAGAACAAAAACAATGCATTGAGCATTTGTTGAATTGCCAAACTGTCTTTGGAATGCTCCCTACAGGATTTGGAAAAAGTCTTATATATACAATTTATGCCTTACTTAAGTCCAATGTACTTTTTTTAGATAGATTTTTTTTTCTATCATTAGTTCACTATTAATTTATGTCTTACTTAAGTCCAAGGTACTTTTTTTNGAATTATCGTTTAAATGTTAGGAGAATTTGGTGATAACTCCTGCTGACTGTTGATAAGTCCTGCTCAGCTCACGCGGACTTTGATACGAGTTTTGTTTATGGAGCCAGCATGTAGATATAGCCGGAGGGAAGGATGATAATGCTCCCTACAGGATTTGGAAAAAGTCTTATATATACAATTTATGCCTTACTTAAGTCCAATGTACTTTTTTTAGATAGATTTTTTTTCTATCATTAGTTCACTATTAATTTATGTCTTACTTAAGTCCAAGGTACTTTTTTTAGATAGATTTTGGTTTTTTTTTTTATCATTTGTTCACTATTTTAATTTCCATTTATTAAATTGAAAAGGCAGTGGAGTGAATATGAGTCCATCTATTCAATTAGAAAATGGAGGCTGGATTTTTTTTTTTATATTCAAACACTTATTTTTGCTGAACAAATAACCTGGTAAGTTCAATTGAAAAAAAACCCAATGTGGCATAGTGGTTCTCTTATCTTAAATTAAAAAGTACTCATTAAAAATCAATTTTGTTTATGTACACAAAAAAATAAAAACAACAATTCATGATTTGATAGATTTGATTTTTGGTGTTTTAATTCCACTTTCAACAATATTTCAGCTATATCATGGCGACCAGTTTTAGTGGTGGAGAAAGCCGGAGTACACGGAGAGAACCACAGACCACGGGAAAGCAACTGCTAAACTTTATCACTTGTGGCTGCGAGTTGAGTGCACCCTTTTTTGTAATTTACAAAGCCGGGCGCGAACCCACACCGTATTGGTGATAGGCTTGTACAAGTTGTTAGATCCAACGGCCTAACTCGGGCCCCCTAAACAACAATTCAGCCCCATCCCTTTTCGAAAGAAAATCAAATGGAACATGTCTACTAGAATTAATGGGGGGTTTAAATTTATTACAATTTTTTTGGCCATTTTTCAAAAATGAAGCCAAAATTTCTTGGGGACACTCAACATTTTTATTATGCCCATTTGAAAAAAATTTTTTAGGTAGAAAACAAAAAGATGACATGCTTAGTTATTTCCCCTAAAAGCCCTTAACAAGTATTTATTACAAAAGAACATGGCCACAGTAATATGATCATTCCTGGGCAGTTTGGTTTAAATTGTCCAAGTGGTTACAGAGAGTAAGCGTTTTGAGACACTTTTCCCATAGGGTCCAATGTTAAACTAAGTCCTGCTGTAGCTGCCATCTTCCATTTTATATCGGAACAAAATACCTAAACTTTGTATAGGACCATCCAATGAACATTAATGTCTAGTTTGGATTCAGTCTGATTTGTAGTTTCTGAGAAGAAGGCATTTGAACATTTTCCCATAGGGTCCAATGTTAATCTATGTCCTGCGGTGGCAGCCATCTTGGATTTCCGATCGGCATAAAAAACAAAAAATTTGTAGAGGACCTTCCAATGATTATTCCTGGGCAGTTTGGTTTCAATTGTCCAAGTGGTTTCAGAGAAGAAGTGTTTTGAAACATTTTTCCCATAGGATCCAATGTTAATCTAAGTCCTACCGTAGCCGCCATTTTGAATTTCATATCGGAACAAAAAACCTAAATTATGTAGCGGACCATCCAATGAACATTCATGTACAGTTTGGCTTTAATCATATTTGTAGTTTCTGAGAATTAGCCATTTGAACATTTTCCCATAGGGTCCAATGTTAATCTATTTCCTGTGGTGGCCGCCATCTTGGATTTCCGATTGGCATAAAAAACAGAAACTTGGTAAAGGACATTCTAATGATCATTCGTTTACAGTTCGGGTTCAGTCAGTTCATTAGTTTCAGAGAAGAAGATCTTTGAAATTTCAGTCAATCAGAGCATATTATTGGCCCTGGCAGCCATGTTGAATATCCGACTGGAACGAAAAACAGAAACTTTGTAGTGGACCATTCAAGGAACATTCCTGCTAAGTTTGGTTCCAATTGGCTAAGTGGTTTCGGAGAAGAAGCTTGAAATGTGAAAAGTTTACAGACAACGGACGCCAAGTGATGGCAATAGTTCACATGGACCTTTGATCCAGGTGAACTAAAACTAAAACCAAAATTAGACAAGAAATACTTTTTTATGAAAAACATTATGAAACTAGAATTACTGTGAGCATAGCTCACCAATTGATACCCCCTTAAATTGGATCTCATCAACATCAAAGTCACACATACACAACTAATGGCTCAATGAGTTAGGTCGTTGGATCTAACAACTCATACAAGCCTATCACAAATACGGCGTGGGTTCGCGCCCGGCTTTGTAAATTACAACTAGAGGCCCAGTGGGCTGAGCCTGTGTCACTCACCTTTCATTCTGCTATGAGGAAACTTAATACAGAACCTCCCATGGGTGCTTCCCACCAAATTTTGGTCATTTGGCTAAGCAGTTACAGAGAGGAAGATATTTAGTAATCGACTAAAATCAGAAACAAGAATAGCATGTGGCGGCTATGTTTATTAATGGATCGGAACTAAATGAGCAATCTTTATAGATGACCTTCCAAGGATGCTTCCTACCAAGTTGCGATTCATTTGGCAAGGGTGGTTTCAGAGAAGAAGATTTTTAAGAAATCAACCAATCAGAAACAAGCATTGCCTGTGGCGGCCATGTTTGTTAACGGATTGGAACTAAATGAGCAATCTTTATAGAGGACCTTCAAAGGATGCTTCCTACCAAATTTCGATTCATTTGGCCAAGCGGTTAGAGGAGAAGATGTTTTTAGAAATCAACCAATCAGAAACAAGAATTCTCTGTGGCAACCATGTTTGATAACGGATCGGGACGAAATGAGCAATCTTTATACAGGACCTGCCATAGATGCTTCCTACTAAGTTTCGGTTCATTTGGACAAATGGTTTCAGAGGAGAAGATTTTTTTTAGAAATCAACTAATCAGAAACAAGAATTGTCTGTGGCGGCCATGTTTGATAACGGATTGGAACTAAATGAGCAATCTTTATAGAGGACCTTCCAAGGATGCTTCCTACCAAGTTTCAAACCATTTAGCCAAGCGGTTTCAGAGGAAAATATTTTTTAGATATCAACCAATCAGAAACAAGAATTGCCTGTGGTGGCCATGTTTGTTAACGGATAGGGACGAAATAAGCAATCTTTAGAGAGGACCTTCCACAGATGCTTCCTACCAAGTTCCATTTCATTTGGTTAAGGGATTTCAGAGGAGAAGATTAAAATACGAAAAGTTAACGGACGACAGACGACAACGACAGACGATGGATGACAGATGACGGACGCCAAGTGATGGCAAAAGCTCACATTGCCTTTGGCAAGGTGAGCTAATAAAATGTAATACACTATTGTATGCTAGACTAGGGTTAGGGTTACGGGTTATGGTGTTTAAGTTCACACCACTTTCAACAATATTTTAGTTATATCGTGGCGGTCAGTTTTATTGGTGGAGGAAACCGAGTACCCAGAGAAAATCACCGACCTGTCGCAAGTCACTGCAACCTTTATCACATAAAGTTGTATCGAGTACACCTCGCCATGAGTGCGATTCGAACTCACAACTTCAGAGGTGATTGTAAATCCATCTACCATACGATCACGTCCACGACAGCCCCTATTCAAGATAAAAACATATTTACAAACAATAAATCAAGTATAGTAATTGGTCAAAAGTCATTTCACACTGAAATATTTCCCTATATATTTCATATAAAACCATGATTTTTTGTTTGTTTGTTAAGTCATTTCTTGCTCAATAATCATGAAATTTTCAGCATTAAATGCATAAATTATTATAAAAAGAAAGTTTAAACAGTGATGGTCATCAATTCCACCAATATTAAACAAAACGAACAATCACCTCTCATCTTAACTGAACTCACTGAACACAAAAAAGACCATGACATATGACATTGGAAATCCAAGTTCTGGTTTGGGACAGACAAAAACAATGTGTGGAAAGACTTTTGACTCATGAATGTAGGTCAAATGTGTCACTTGGATGAGCTAATGAATGTATACTTGTATATTTTAAATGGCAAACAATGAATAAGGTCCAAATTTTTGCCTTGCTATGGGGTTATCCAACAACTGCTATTAATAACAAGCCGCAGTTCACTATGATCAGCTGCAAGTACGTGCACAGAGTGTGGAACTCTCCATAGACAAGGCACCTATTTTACATCCTATTCTCAGGGCGTTCAACAGTTTTAGAAGTAGCCGGTACCTAAAGATAAAGTAGGAGGCCACTGGTTCGTAGGGGGCAAAGGGAGGTGAAAAATATTTAGGCTTTACTCCATTAACTTTGTCACATACAAACCTTTATTGAATGTATTAAAATGGTCGAGAACAACTTGTTCTAACCTCTCCATTTTTGGATGACCAGTTACAAGTGGTTTTTTATTACTCTGGCTTGGTCTAAAAAAAAAAAAGAAAGAAATCAAGTCTGTGTTTAAATGCAACTGGTATCACACATAATGGGTATCTTACTGCCCCAATTTGGTCTGAAAAAAGATAATACAAAATGTCATCACTTATCATTGTTGAAGACTTTGAAACCGGTTTAAACCTGCCACATTTTGTGCCTGTCTCCAGCAAAGACCTGGATTTAAAAAAAAATAAGTTGTGGTCTTTTTTTGTGTTCTGTAAGTTGAGGTGAGAGGCTATTGTTTGTTTTGTTGGTATTGGTGGAATTTTTGAACATCGCTGTTTTAACTTTCTTTTCATAAAACAATTTTTCAACTATATCATGGCGAGTTTATTATTTTTATATCTGCTCTTTACCAATATACATGTAAGGTAAACAGTAGACATGTCAAGGGGTGAAATTACTCTCAAAACTAAAACTGTCACAAATCGTTGAATTTTATGTCTGTATTGTGTAAAAAGTTGGCATCTCAAACTCATGGAGTATAACCAAAAAAGTTTGCAGTTTGGTAGAAGTAGTTTTCCAGTCCTGCAATGGAGCCATCTAAATACTGATCCATACAAAAAGGTGCATGCTATGTAATTGACCATCATATGAGCATTCACATAGTTTGGATTCAATCAGTTTTGTAGTTTCTAAGAAAAGGCTTTTCATATGTTTTCCCCTAGTTTTGTAATGCTATATAATTCTCCTCAGATGATGGCCATTTCGAATTTTGTAGAGGATCATATAGGAAATATTCCTGTCAAGTAACAATTCCATCACACATGTAGTTTCGTTTCTGGTAGAAGATATTTGACATTTAAGCATAATTGACCTTACTGGCTTAAAAGCCATGTCGAATTTCTGACTGAAACGAAAATACAAACAATGTTTTGAACCACCCTAGTAACATCTTTACCTGTTTTCTGGTGGGATAAATTTTTCTCTTAAGTCATTTATCAAATCATTAAAATCTGGATTCCTTGTTAATTCTGGCCTTGTCCTATTATAGTCTTTATCTCCATGTAATATCCCATCCAGATAATTATAGAGAGATCTAGATCCGTGCAGCTGGAGTAATTCAAACCCATGATATAAACTCATAGATAAGGCAAAATCACCTTCTATAGAACCATAATTGTTCCTCTGCAAATAGATAATGATTAGGTCAAACCAAGACTTCAAGATTATATATACTAGTATACAATGTATATATGCATTACAATATCTAAAAAAAAAATCTGAAAAAAACAGGATTAAAAGAAAAGTAATGGTAAGGTGGTTAGGATTATGGTGTTAAATGCTACTTTCAACAATATTTCAGTTATATCGTGGCAGTCAGTTGTATTGGTGAAGGAAACAGGAGTACCAGGAGAAAACCACTCATCTTCCGCAGGTCACTGATAAAACTTTATCACATAACATTGTAACGAGTACACCTTGCCATGAGCTGGTTTCAACTCACAACTTTAGTAGTGATAGGCTTTGATTGCACAGGTAGTTGTAAATCCAACTACCATAAGATCACTGTGTTAGCGGTAGACAGTTTTTTGCATTAGCCAACGTGGCTAATATGAAGTAATTTCTCTTAGCCACACAAGTATTCACTTAGCCACATTGAACAAAGACAAAAAGAATCATAATTTTTTAAAGTTTAACAATTAACAGTAAAATCTGATTCAACCCACCATTTCTTTGGAAATGCCTGTACCAAGTCATGGTCATTACGGTTTTCCCAGTTTTCCGGTTGTTGACTGATTTTGTCTGTTTGTATACTTATGAGTTTTGCCTTTCCTTTGGAAGATTGTTCGGAGTTACTTTAGGTAATTTTGTTATTAACCTTATTTAATGCATTATAACCCAACAAAATCTAACAAAATTAAGGTTTAACCTAACAAAATCTAGCAAAATTGCACAGGTGAAATAAGTAAACAGGCAAACATATATCTCCACCTAAATACATTCAAAATTAGTAGACTGGAATAAAAATATGAATGACAAAATTATAATAAACAATAACTAATAAAGTAAAAAATGTAACAATGACTAAATAAAAGAGGGAGAAGTGACTTCTCTTTCAAGGAGGTGAGAGTGGGAAGTTAAAGACAGCAGAGAGAAGTGGAGGGACTTATGGGAGAAGTTAATGGCAATACATTTAATTCGAAACAATGCTTTGCGATCTGTCTGAAGTTACCCTGTCCAAATTTAGAAATTAGTAAAAAGCTGTCTGATCCAATTTGTTCTGTGTTTTTTTTAATTCATAATTGCCTAAAGGACATCTATTTAATGTCAAATATTTATTTGAGTCTACTTATATATATATATATATTTTTTTTTCAAATCGATAATCCACATCTGAAACGAAATGTACCTAAAAAGGGTGTTTTCTCTGCATTTTACAATTTTCTTTATGATTTATGCCAATTTATATAATATGGCTCTCACCATTTCTAAGACATTAGGTGATGAAAATTGGACCAACACCCAATATTATGATATTTGGATTTTTATAGGTTATTTCTGTAAACACTATAAATATGATGTATTCCTTTTGGAATTACCCCAATGATTTTGCCTACGTACGTCACTGGTGACCAGTTACGAGTGCAGGTCTATGAACCGTTTTCTCCGTTCGGCTTGAAACACGTAGGGGTGCGTACCTAGTCTGTGTTACCTGTAACTGCATTCACAATTATTCAAACTTTGCAAAGTTATTAGACACACAGAGAAGATATGGCATCCCCGACAGATGTGAATTCTTAGAAAATCCATGTGTGGAACTTGCGACATTTAAAATGTCACCTCGTGCCCTATGCTGGAGTAAGTACCCAGTTTGTGTAATTGTTCAAGTCAATATTATTCGATTTATTAAATACAAAATGATTGCACACACACTGAAGATGTACATCCCTTCCTTTGGACAGATTTAATTTAATTTCAAATATTTTATTGATAAATCAATAGGATTGGATAACAGGCTATGCCTATACACATCCTCTCCAACAACAAGATCGAACAATTAGAAAACAATTTACATAAGACATAGAGCAATCTACCCATCATGTATACATGCAATTCATCTTAATTACCAAGCATAAATACATGTATATTAATAGCAGAATCTTGCAAAAAGAAATTTTTTTTTTTTCTTCTCTTCTTCTTTTTTTCTCTTGTTAATATGGAATTGTATGATATAATTTGGAATAGCCAAATTATGGCTTTATATTTAAGCTACAAATGTATTATTATTTATAATATTAATAATGATGAATTGGCATAGCATGATGGATAGACTGAACTTACATTTAACACACAATATATACATGTAAACTGAAATTATGAAATCAAACCACTAATTAAGTGAGGTTCACCATATCAATATGAATGAACTCTTTTTTCACTATATATATTTATAATTGAATAAATGGAATTTGGGAGAGATGGAGGAAGAAGAGACAAATAAGTAAATAAGGGGGGGGGATATCTAAACAAAATATTGATTGAGATAGACAAGTACAAATTGGGTAAAGGGGCTAGCGGGAAGGGAGACCTGAATAACTGAAAGATTTACAGCTATCAATTAAACTGAATAATTTAAGATTTGGAGCTATATATGGGAAGACTTTTCAATGTTGGTATATAACCAAATACAGAGAAAGGGAAAATTTATTGAGTCATGTGAATCTTTTACTACCAGTAATGAAATGGTGAACAGCATCGAATATCTCAGTATTCTCCTCTACAGTAAGGATTGTTGAGTCTTTCAATAATATATCCAAATTTAAAACATCTTGAAACTTTCTTAGAGAATGAAAAGTTGTATTCTGTGTGAACAATGGACAAACATAAAAATAATGGAAATTATTTTCAATTGCATCCCCACAGGCACACTGGGAGCTGTCGGACAGATGAGACTGAAACAAGTGGTGATTTAAACTGCTTGCTTCATTACGAAGTTGGCAATGTCAAATATTTAAGCTGCGAGAACCAATAGTGTAGAAGCTAGGAGATTTATCAATATCTTCATTAAGTTTAATCTTGAATGAAGACAATGACTGAATGTTCCTAGTACCATTATCTAGTTTGTTCCATAAATCCAGAACAGTTGGAAAAAAAGCTATCCTTATATGACTTGGTGCGGCATTGGGGAGGGGTGAAGAATCTGGGGTTTCTAACCATGTAGTTAGGTTCAAAATTAATATAAGAAATA
>MJUT01005333.1:314615-339404 GCA_002080005.1 Gigantidas platifrons
TCAATATGAATTAACTCTTTTTTTAAGTATATATATTTATAATTGAATAAAGGGATTTTGGGAGAGATGGAGGAAGAAGAGACAAATAAGTAAATAAGGGGGGAAATATCTTAACAAAATATTGATGATAGGCAAGTACAAATTGGGTAAAGGGGGTAAGAGGAAGAAAGACCTGAATAATTGAAAGATTTACAGCTATCAATTAAACTGAAAAAGTTAACAGATTTGACTTTTTACAGGTAATTTTTTGTTATCGCATGCTCATGATGCTCTGTATTTCATTTATTTGACTTTTTACAGGTAATTTTTTGTTATCGCATGCTCGTGATGCTCTGTATTTAATTTATTTGACATTTTACAATAACTTCTCCAGTATCCTCACCAGGGCCGTATTTAGATGAAGAGATGCCCTAGGATATTCCATGTACAATTCAAGTGAGACCCCTTCCAAATCCACCACCCTTGAGACTAGAGGAAGATGGAATAGTATTTTAAACAAAATTCAGTAAATTCCTACGAAGTGTGGGATCAGCAGGTGTGCACAGTAGCGACAACTAGGGCCAACGGTTCTCTTTACGTCTGTTGGAAGAACATTTCTTGCGCCACGATGTCGAAACACATGTGATATCTGATAACACCTTATTAGCTCACTTGACCCAAAGGGTCATGCGATGTATAACCACCACTTGGCGTCCGTCGTCGTCCGTAAACTTTTACATTTTAATATTCTTCTCTGAAACCACCACGCCAATTGGAACCAACTTGGTAGGAATATCCCTACATAGCTTATGCTTAATGCTGATCAGAAGTACACAGAAGAAACAAGAGGCCAAAAGAGTTTAAATTATTTTTTGTTCATTTATTTTTGATGAGGATTTCGTGCATTCCTTAAGAAAATCCCTTTCAGAAATATGCATAACGTCATTATATTACTAATGCCGTTTTTGACATAAAAGGGGGAATTTAAAATATTTGAACTTTTTAAGTTTGCATCCAATTTTAATGCATATTTTTTACAAAGTGTTCATCTTTTTCAGAAGTCCAGTCCAGGCGCGCACGAAATACCCCAAAAAAAAAATTTAAGTGCGCCCCCCTAACTTGAAATCCTGGATCCGCCCCTGTAGTAAATAGTTTTAAAATCACTATCAAGATTAAAATAGTCTTTCCGGAAATGTCTGTTGTGATACGTATGCACATTCCCCATTTATGTTTACCCGGAAGTTAATTTCATGTGGGCAACAAATTCTGAACAATGTCAAAAGAACTTGTAGAAAGTTTGCCGGAATCAGATCTGTTGATTTTGTCACGACGGGATGGATCCAAATTAGTTTTGCACTTGTTTGGTAGTTTTCCATATGCCAATATTTTGTTTTCAAGTAAAAAATGCATTTCAAGAAAAGTTTCAAGAATACAATATTAATATTAACAAAGTCAAAGTCAAAGAAGAAGTGTCAGAAACCGTAAATCGAAGTACAGACAATATAACATCTTCGCTAGCCAAGGGTTACGATCTGCTCTACTCATCTTCACCCTTGGCATCGCTAGACCAATTTTTGAGGTCACACGGTGATAGTTTATATGTAATGCAGCTAGTGGTAGCAGCAACCAATCAGAACGTGCTTTACAAAGTGCCAGCAAAGACATCTTTTCCGTCTATAATAGCCGTTATAGATTTGCTCTGATAATATGATAATAGATGTTGCCTAGCTTGGGACGAAGTCTAATATTTTTTTTTAAATAATATTAACTCGGGTATATGGACCTATAATATTTTTTCAAAGCAGACCGAGAGTGGATCCAGATTTTCTTAAAAGAGGGGGCAAATAGGGGCTTCCGTCGTTTTTTAAGTCCCGAAATGACCAGGTTACGAAACATCCGCATCCGATTTTCTGCACAGATTTAACCATGTATTGACTTCCGGTATGTCATTTCCGGTGCATGAAAATTTAGTCATTAGTATATAGAAAAAAATGGCTATTTCTAATATAGTTGGGACTTTGTCACAAATCTTCGCTTGAAAATCAGCCATATTATAATCTCGAGTCAATTTTCAGGGCATTCAAACGAAAGGAAATGAAAGCCTCGCGTCGATTGGCTGTAAATGACATCATTACAAGGTGCGTAACTGTCAAAATCCAGCAGGTGGCAGTGCGCAGGAATTACAAAAATCCGTCTAGCGATGCCAAAGGTGAAGATGAGTAGAGCGGATCGTAACCCTTGGCTAGCGAAGATGACAATTTAATGGCATAAAGAAAAAACAAACAAAACAATGATCTACAAACACTACACAGAAAATCTCAGACCTGTACTTCAGGACAGGACCCTGTCTGGTACCCCCAATGCTCCTCCTACCTCATTACCATAAAAAAATGTGTTTTTTTTTACAATATATATACCCATGTACCGTATGTCTTTATATAATAAATATGTTTACTATCCACGTCCAGATCACTATATAAAAACCATGGTTTTATATAGTGATCTGGACATGGATAGTAAACATGTATTATATAAAGACATACAATGTACTGTACATGGATATACAGTATGGTGACAAAAGTCTTGCAACTTGTAAAAAAATCCCTATATAATCAACCAAAACCATATTTTTTCAAAAAATTATTGTGAAGTCATTTCTGGATATTAACAAATTTTACATAACAAATAAAAATTGACGTTGATTTTCTTATATATTTCAATTAAAAATAAATCCTAAAAATTAATAATCCTGTTTATATTAATATGTACAAATAAAAACCACTCATATAAACATAATGAGCAAATAAACAATCAAAATATAAACAATTCATTGCCGTGGAATTATAAGGTCGTAAGTGGTCCATACGTATTACGACCTTTTTAGATTTTTGCATATTTTTACTCGGCTTCAAAAGCTCTACAAGATGGTACACTGGGTTCCTGTAATATCCCTTTGGAAATAGCTAAATTTTAAAAATGTCGTATCTACTACTTTTCTAAAGTAGAATTAAAAGGTCGTATCTGCATGAAGAAATCAACCAAATATTTTCCGGCCAACTTCCACATTTGACATTGTAAGGTCGTAAGTGGCAGTTACGACAAAATGTTTTTTCTCAATATCCGAAAATTAAGAAATGGCAGTAACGATCTTACATTTCCACGGTGACGAATTCTGAATGTTTTGGTGTAAAATTTGTTAAAATCTATCCAGAAATAACTTCACAATAATTTTTTGAAAAAATATGGTTTTTTACAAGTTGCAAGACTTTTGTCACCATACTGTACATATTGTAAAAAAACATGTTCTTATGGTAATGAGGTAGGAGGGGCATTGGGGGGGTACCAGACAGGGTCCTGTCCTCCAGTACCTGTGCAGAAAATTAGACATTGAGCAACCCGAACCCCACTAAAAACCGGGGGGTGAACTTGGTCTCGGATGCTCCGGAAGGATAAGCAGTTGCTGCTCTGATATACATTACAAGACAACATGCTGCCATTGCTGGGGTGCAAACAATAATGAAACCAAACAATGTGAAGATGAGAAGTTCCTTGTGTCAAATTTCTAAACAACAAAGTTTGTAATCAGTGAATTAAAAAAAAGAAATGTCAGAAAATTTATATTTCATGTTTAATCATTTAGATTTTCATGTGTTCCTATAGTCACTTTGTCATTTAACGCATCTCTGGCTACTAACTTTCTCATATAACCTACATGATTTTTTTTTACTTTTCATCGTTACACTGATGAAAAATCCAATGATACCACCTCACACTTCAGACACTCCATTGAGACCCCCTGCCAATGATATATTGTGGTTCCTCAACATCCTGTTTTCTAAGCCTACATACACTAAAAGTGAGTTATCATTACCAAAATGAAAATGTTAGATTGCATGAACATAATTTACCAGGAACTATTGTTCTCTATTTGCAGGTGCTACAGTATTGTCATGGGAAAATGGAGGAAAAGAAGTTTTATTTTTAAGGTACAGTATTTTAAAAGAAGGATAGTGATAATGTTTTGATATGTTGTGATGATATAAAATGTACTGCAATGCATTATGCATTTGCAATACATTCTAAGCAAATTTATGGAATGTTTGATATTAACATGATATTAATGCTTTATGTGAAATGAATGATGTAATTTTAATCAAGAATAAAAATGAATGCAAATTATTATTAACCATATTGCTAGATTTCCTCAAAGCTCTATGTCTACACTTATAATTTAAATACAGCAGAGTATTATTACTTCTCACAAAGCTTTATCCTCTACTGCATAAATGTTGGAGGCGAAAAGTTTGTCGAAAAAAAATCCATATTTTTATCTCGTATATGGCTTGTGGTAACATAACTTGATTGCGATTGTCAAAAGTAAGATGCTGAAGATTTCTTCAGCAGTTTTAGATTAAATTTGTATTAGATTCAAATTTATAATTATTTGCTTAACATTTTTAGATTCTTTTAGAAAACAAACTTTCCTGAAACCAAGAATGGAACAAAAAATATGGATTTAATTCTTGGACCTCTTTTCGAGATCATGATATCAACAGGCAGTCAGATGGAAGTTGGACACATTACCTGTCCAGATAAGCTATAAATGTTAACTATCAGATAAATTGTAACAGTAGAAATTAATTAAGGCATAAATGATGTCAAACCAGACCTTCCTGAAAAATGACACAAACACATAAATTACTGGTCTTTTAATGCTTTGAAGGCAAAAAGAAATAAACAAATTGAAATACTTTTTAAAAGATTTTTTTTTCAACAATTAAAAACAAAATTCATATGTACCAAGGCAGAAAAAAATTGGATGATCAATTTATGTCCAGATTTAAGTCAAAATCTAAGATTTTAGCTAATTTTCAGAACTATGTACCAGTAGATAATACCGTCACACTTGTATTTGTTTATGGAAGGTTGATATGCACCTGGAAGTTAAACCAGTAAATAACTGTCAACAATAATATGTAGTGCAAATTGCATATTGAAATATTTAATACCATTAATTTGTCATCCTGCAGTTACTTTTGAACTGTTCATCAATGTAAACATACATTTAATTGTGTTTAAAATTTGTTTATTTCAGTAAAAATTCAGTATTCAACAACAAGAAGGCAATAAGAGGAGGAATTCCACTTGTATTCCGTGAGTTTTTTTTTATGTTTTATCATTTCAGCAGTACAAATGGAATTGAAAAACACTAGTTATTTAAATTTAATGTTCTTAAAATAATTGTTAAATAGCATTTAAACACTAGTATTATGATGTGAAATTGTGTAACAAAAAGGTTTTTATTTGAGTATGAGAAGAATATTCATTTTTTTGGTCAAATATGTTCATAGATAATGAAATGGCAATAGATTTTGACAGTGTTATGGATTTGTCTTATAAATACATGTAAGATAATGAAATGGCAATAGATTTTGACAGTGTTATGGATTTGTCTTATAAATACATGTAAATTATTTTCCCTTCGCCAAGGAAGTTGCGAAGGGATATAGTAACTCTACCGTTCATCCTTCTGTAACATCCTTGTGAACACTCTAGAATCAACATCCTTCAATGGACTGTGACCAAACTTGGTACATACTTAGTCCTTAAGAGAATCTGACCCCTATTGATTTTCAAGGTCATAGGTCAAAGGTCAAGGTCACTGGGTCAAATTTTTAGGTGACGGAATACGCCATGCTTTGCGTTGCCCTTGTTTAATTTAAACTACTGGTAAAAGGCTTATGACTACCAAACTAACGTGGATTGCAAAACTAAAGAGAAATCAATGAAAAATATTGTAAGTCTGTGAGCCCATATTGCTTCTACTTCCGTTTCTAATGTAAAGATCCTCTGCTACAGGCGTATACGTCTGACATTTCTCCCCAATTTTTGCATTCCAAGCCCTCCATACTTCAGAATCGCTAGGTGCATAGACATATAAAACAGCTCTGTTTTGGACTACAAACGAAGCCCTTGTTTTTATGTGTATATCAAATTCATGATATGAACCCCCACCTTCTACATGTGAGAACATAAAGACACCAATTCTAGTTTATGTTATAAGTTTATTACATTCACCATCCTATTTGATATTTTATTTAACAGCATGCTTTGGACCATGGGAGAAAGGACCTCAACATGGATTTGCTAGAATAAAAAGATGGAAGGTGGAGAGCCCCCCACAAGAGGTACATGCATATATGATGAGGCTTTTGTAAATCCTTATCTTTAAAATAACTTTTGTAAAAAAATCAGTTCTGTCCCATGTCTTAAGACTTAACTTTTTATATAAACCTTTTGCACATTCCAGATTTGATTATATGATTTTATATGTTGTTTTAGAGGAGTTATTTCATGTTCGACAGGCAAAATGGGACCTTTTCTAGAAAAAAGCAATGGAAAGGACAACATATTTGAGTAAAATTTGTAGAAATTTGAACCTTGTAAAAAATCAGAGGATAATTTAATAGTAAATAGGAAATTCACATGTCCTTAAAACATTATACAATGTAATTTTGTATAGAATATGGGAAACATATATACATGTATTATTATCATTGAACTTTGTGTGCATTAAAGGGAAATAACTCATTATAAAAATGTATGCTTTTAGAACTAAGTTTGAAATTCTACCAAAAATGGCAATAAACAACAAACAATAATGAATAATACTATTTTCCGGTATCAGATTAAAAACAAAATTTGTAGGAAGAATTACCATGTCAAACCATTGTTTAACAAATATATTTGGATGACAATGTTTTTTGTTTGTTGTTCTTTGTTATAGATTTTGAGAGTTGCACATTTATCATCCAAAATCTTCAATATTTTAATAATACTACAATCAGATATAGCATACAAATGTATACAATTTTTTTTCTTTTATCTGGATGCTATTGGAAACACATTATGTCAGAGGGAAAATAGAAATATGATTGATTGATTGATTTATGGTGGTTAATACCACTTTCAACAACATTTCAGTTATATCATGGTGGTCAGTTTTATTGATGGATGAAACCAGAGTACACAGAGAAAACCACTGACCTGTTACAAGTCACTGACAAATATGTTCAACCCTCTTATGACATGACTTTTAGTATACACTGTGTATGTACTGTTAGAACTGTGAATTAATTGCTTTCACAGAATTTGTTTTATTTTTACAGGAAGAAAATGGAAACATTACATGCAGTATGTCTTTAACAGATGATGATGAAACAAGACAGATGTGGGATTTTCAGTGAGTGATAGTTCAGTATGACAATTATTTAATACACAATAGTGGGATTTTACAATTTGGAGTTTTAGAAAAAATTTAATTACTGATCTACAAAGGGATTATGCAAGCTGTGGTTTATGGAAGGAAGTTAAACTTACTTAATTTTTCATCCAGAGCTGGCATAGCATCAATTATAATTTTTTTAGTCCTAAACTACACTATATTTTTATGCTTAAATCATTTAATACCAAACTACTTCCACATTAATAGTTCAAAAGATTTTCCCTCAGTTATAATTTCATAATTAAATTTTCCTGACTCTTTCATTGGACGAAACTACTTTATCAACTTTCCGTGTATCTCATACTTTATATTTTAAATGCATAAAGTTCTAAGAACAAGTAGATGACTGACAAGTAATTCTAACATGACCTCCTTTTTTTGCTTTGTTAACAAACGAGCGAGTTATCCATTCTGTATAATCTCATTAGCACATGCGCAGAATGTGACTTACTTTTCCATTGGCAGCATAAATTGTGTGCGACATTTTCCACAAACAAAAATATAAATTACCGTCTTCCAATCAAAGTATACTAACTTATTTGTACTCTTAGACATATCGCTTCTGGTTCGGGATAAAATACTAATATCTGCCAATCCAGGTTAAAACTTCCAACACATTCTGGCTTCCATGATTTATTTCTTAAATAAACAATGACCAGTGCCACACACAGTACCATGAAAAAGATCTATCAAGTTTGTTGTCTACCAAGGTACCAACTATTGCCAGAGTTTTTCTGTATTACGCTCATATCCATGGGTAAAAGTTAAATAATTTATCATTTCTTTTTAATGATATTTTTTGTGCAAATCTGATTTGTCTGGTGTAATAATATACTTATTGACTGGGTATTCATGGAATAGCAATTGTGTTGTTCCTGATACCAATTCAATAGGTGTATAGACTATTTCAGGTTGTGTTTCTTTTCCCTATTTTTTTCTAAGATGACATACATGTCTCTGCAAAACTATCATTTTTAAAGATTTGTTTTGTCATTGTAGATTTAAACTTATTTACACAGTACAGCTTGCAGCATCAGCTCTAACACTTAAATTGACAGTATGTAATACAGGTAAGTAAATTTATATCATATTGTTTTAAACATATTTTATTCACAGCTGTATATGAATGGGATTGCGCAACAGACTAGGCCTATACAAGCTCTCTCCTTTTCACACGTACAAGGCATACATTCAGTAATAAGTATTTGAGTATGTAAAAATTATATCAATGTTCCTTCAATACGTGTAATTATGAGTATCATTAATACTTCATAATACATTGTATAATAAATTTACAAGTGAAGCAAAATATGTAGACTTTCTAAGCATTTTAAATAGTTAAACATGTGAGAAGTTCTCTGACATATACAAACAGTTATGTTATGAAAAGAAAGCTTAAACAGTGAGGGTAATAAAACGTAAATATCAAATTTAGTGTGCACAACACGTTTCTGGAATAACCAATTTCACCAATATCAACAAAATGAACAATCAACTCTCACCTCAAATGATTGAACGTAATAAAAGACGACAACATATGATGATGGAAATCCAAGTCCTGGGTTGGGACAGGCAAAACAATGTTGAGGGTAAAACGTGTTGATGGGATCTCAACCTTCCCCCTCTTCATTGATATTATTGGATCTCCAATGACAATAAAGATTACGTATTGTGTATCTTTGTTTTCAGAATTATTATTATACATTTAGTAGTTGTAAGGTTACTGGAGAAAGCTGCATCAGTGGTATAATGGTATGCATTCTCTCCTTGAGTGTGGAAGATTGTGAGTTAGATCCCCGTTGGTCGGATCATTTGATCCACGTCGGATCAAACCAAGGACTATAAATTTGGTATTTGCTGCTTCTCTACTTAGCACACAGCATTGAGGAGTCAGAGCAAAGAGTGTCTACCCGTGGACTGTTGTTTCAATGCTCTAACACTACAAAAACCCAATTAAGTGTGTTGGTCTAGTACAAAGTGGACATCGTCATCATCTAATTGAAATGTAACTTGTTCTTGCCATGGTATAGCTGAAAAATTGCTAACTTGGCATTAAACAACAATAATTTGCTTTGTTACAGGAGATAAAGATTTTGACTTCACAACTTTAATGCACACCTACTTCAGAACTCCAGATATAGCAAATGCTTCTATCTCTGGTTTAGAACATCTCACATATATAGATAAGGTATTTATCATAATATGTTATTATATTTGGCCTATTAATGATGTGTATTGGTAAAAAAACATAATCAATTAATTTTGAATGGAATACAAAACAAGGTGCACATATATAATATTCTATCACTTTTGGAGGGAATAATTTATATTTATATTTATCGCTGATCAAAATTGAATTTCAATTTGGAAAGAAAAATCTTAAAGTAAATTCACAAGCTAGTTTATTTCTTGACTTTAGTGTCTATGGAATTTAAATAGAATTTCTCTGACACATATTTTATTTGTATACTGTAGATATTATATGGTCAATATTTCAATAGTTCAATATGCTAACAAAAAAGTAAAAATGATGAAAAACAAGTTTAAACAGTGATAGTCAAAAATACCACCGATATCAACTAAACGAACAATCACCTCTCACCTCACCTCAATGAACATTAAAAAGACCATGACATATGACGTTGAAATTCAAGTCCTGGTATGGAACAGGCACAAAATGTGGCAGGGTTAAACAAATAAATGGGAAAAAATGCATATTGTTCAGCATGCCCATTCACGTACTGCAGTACGTGTTTCACGTAGAATAAAAATCATGCACGTATAATTGAAAGAACCCTACGTGCGTGCACGTAAAGAACCCGTTGCGAGCACTGTATAAAAATAACTTTTTGTTAGTGTTTACAATTCACTTCAAAGTACGTATAATAGAGTTGTCCTGATTAGTTAATTTCAGCAATATTGTCCAATCAGAGCGTTCCTTGCATATTTTAAGTGAGATGATATGATTTATAGATCGTCCAATTCTATTGGCTCCTTATTGTTTAATTGTCCAATCAGAAGAACTGTTACTGTTAAAACCCGTAATATTTACAAAAAACAGCATGGTGCACGACCTTGCGTGGAGAAAATGCAGTTCATTTCTTTGTCCCCCCAAATGAAGAGTTAGAGGGTACATTGCACCCCCAAATATTTGGATGTACCCCCAAAAATGAAGGTAAAAGGGTACATGTACCCCCAGATGAAAAAACCTGTGGGCATGCTGTTAATCAATAAAATTTAAGCCTCAATCTCTTGGAAATGAATTTAAGAACAAAGTTCAGTCTATTTTAATTTTGAATGTTTATAGGTAGCAGATGGGAAGGAACTGGTAGAGAAAAGAGAATTTGTTGTTGTTCCTGAAAATTATGATAGGTATATTTAGTATTAACGAAGAATTCAATGAAGTGGGGTCCAGGATTTGCATTTGTGAAAAGGGAGAGAATTCTGTCTGCTAAAAAGTCTCCACCTCTATATTTGTATATCAGCAATTATTTGTTGCCTGGTGCCTGGTATAACCTTTTTAAGCTCACATGGTCTTAATTTCCATCGTTGTCTGTCTGTCGGTCAACTTTTTTTTTACATATTAATCTTCTTCTGCAAAATTGCTCAACCATATGGTACAAAACTTGACCGTGATGATCCTTGGATAGAGGGGATTTGGATTTATACAAATGAAGCTGATCCTCCATGGTGATGGGCTAGTAGGGGGCCTAAGAGAAGAGTGGGAATTAAGTAAAGCTTCTTCTCAAGAACCAGCTATCAAAATCTACATATATATGCAAGGCAACATCATTATAGTATGCACATTCAGTTTTATGCAAATGAAGGTCTTAGCAATTTCAGTTTTGTATGTTCAAAACTTTTCTTAAGGTCTATGTGGTCCAAAGTTAAACTTGGGGAGAATAAATACTGTAAATTCAGAAATTAATGCGTGAATTTATTATTGCGAATTTTCGACAACCGACAATAATGCGAGATTAATTAATGCGATTGGTATTCATGTTGTAATAGAATATTAATAGCAAAAATTAAAATGTTACTTTTAATTATTGCGATGTTCATCTTGTCGCATTTTTCGCATTAATAAAAACATCGCATTAATTTCTGAATTTACAGTATAATAAATGGAATAAATCATTATTTCGATACACAGATTCAAAAATTTAAAATGAAAACCCAAAGTTTCACATAAAGGCTGCATTAGAATAAATTTGAAAATAGTATTTTAAAGAACCAGAAATAGAAATAATAATTGTATTTGGCATGAATTATCTTTGTTAATAGATATTCAGTCTTGTACAAATGCAGATGCCAGGTTTTATGGGTTCAAAACCCTTGATGTCCAACATATAACAATAGATGCAATAGGAATGTGTTAAAACACATTTTTTAAGAACCAATCTTGGAAGTACATATACATGATTAGCTATTGTAAATGCCACGAATCTTCAGCGTGATATTCAGATTCAAAGTTGCACATATGAAGGTTACAGGATACATGACATACGTTTGATATAGGCTACTATGGAGAAAATAGTATTCTCAAGAACCGACAGGGCACATTTTATTGAATTTGGAATATGGCATCCTTATGAAATGCAGAATTAGTCTTATACAAATGAAAACTACAAGAGCTTCAGAGTCCAAGTCTGACTGCAATGGAGAACATGTCTTAAATCATTTGTGATTTTTACATATGTATATAGATTTTGCCCCTGTTTCTACATTTATTTCATTAGATATTGTAACTGTTCAGACAGTGTGCTATTTTGTTTGTTTTGCACAGTTTAGGCTCCAGTGTCTTTCTTTTTTCCCAAACATCCAGTACAATCATGCAAAAATTATTACCGGTAATTAAATCATTTATATAGTGAAGTAAAAATACAAGTACCCTATTTTCCTTAAATATGGGGGAAAAGTTAATTTAGTAGGAAACTAACTAGAGGCTCACACGAGTCAGTATTGTTCAGCTTTAAAAATTGATGGTTTTGGTTATGGTGCTTAATGCCACTTTCAAC
This sequence comes from Gigantidas platifrons, assembly GCA_002080005.1. NCBI lineage: Eukaryota > Metazoa > Mollusca > Bivalvia > Mytilida > Modiolidae > Gigantidas > Gigantidas platifrons. The sequence continues at coordinate 326,898 of MJUT01005333.1, forward strand.
AATATTTCAGTTATATAGTGTCGTTTAGTTTTATTGGTGGAGGAAACCGGAGAAAACCACTGACATGTTACAAGTCACTGACAAACTTTATCACATAATGTTGTATCAAGTACACCTCACCTGAGCGAGATTCGAACTGACAACGGTAGTTGTGATAGGCACTGATTGCATAGGTAATTATAAATCCAACTACCATACGATCACGACCATGACGTCCTTGTATTTATAAAAATGAAAACACATTACTCTTTGATTTTCTTGTTTTGCAGAATCTACAAAGACTGTCCAAGTCAGATTATAGTGAAAGGTGTAACAGCTCAAAATAGTGATGTGTCAATTAAGACAGATAATTTATCAGACATAGGTGGGTCATATTATTTATATTTTTCAGAGAAATCTGTTTATAAAAGGAAAGTTTAAACAGTGACTGTAAGCAATTCCACCAATATCAACAAAACAAACAACTACTTGGTTTTTATTTTTTTTACTTTAAAAGCTATTAGAACTTCAAAATTTTGTCATGTATTTGAACAAATTATATTTTTCATCTAATTTTGACATGTTGGCTTGTTTAAAGAACTTCATGTAGTATTACTCTACATACATGTTTAACATAGAGCTCTGACAATATGAATACAAATCTTTGTATCAGAAACTGCAAATTTGCTTGAACACAAAACAGTGCACATTTCACCAGATGAATGAAAACAGGCTCAGGTGAACCTCTAGTTTATTTTAAATTCTTCGAACAAATTCTTGTGAACCTTTATTATGAATGATAGTTTATTTTAGATGTGCTTTAATTTTCAGTTGTTTGGAATCCATGGGCAGAAAAAGCTAAAGCAATGGCTGACTTTGGAGATGAAGAATATAAAGAGATGTTATGTGTAGAAGCTGGATATGTCAGTAAACCTGTCACCATCGGGTCTGGAAAGAAAATAGATTTTACGCAAATATTATCTATGTTATAAAGTTGTATTACTGATAATTCCATTTATTTAGAAATATTTTTTTTATATTTGTTATTAGGGGTTTGTTTATTGACTAAAACAATGGCTTCCAGATCTTTTAAAAAACACAAGGATTGCTATATAACATACATACACATTTAAAAAAGTAATTATTGGCAAAAAAGTTCATCAGTTTACACTTAAAATATTTAATGAGAACAATGGAATTGAAAAATCATAAGAATGTAAGAAAAAAATCATATTGTCATCTTATTGTGGTTACACAGTACAATTTTTCTTTTTGACACGCTTTCAACAAAAATTGTATTATGTGAACACAACAGCCAAATGTCAAATCAAAATGTCTTCACATCTTATTTCTATCCGACAGTCTGATGAGAATTTGACATGAAAATGGTTAAACTAAAAGAAATTAAAAAAAAAACGTATTAAAATAGGATGGAAAACTAGAATAGTGGAATAGTGTGAACTCTTGGCCATTTGACTTACCTGTGCCGCAGATTCAGAATTGTTTGGAAATCGGATGGGAAATTGTATTGTGTGACTGCACATTTAAAGGAAGGTATACATACTTATCAACATTGTTTGGCTTTTTTTTCAATTTGTAATAATATTGTATAAAATGATAAAAAAAAAAAAATCAAATATAAAATGATTAAAAAAATATGACAAAAATCTGATCTAGCAGAATTTAGCTCAGAGCTAAATTGTGTTGATTATCCTATGTTATTTTTAATAAATCTCAAAATTATCAAAGAGTTATGTCTCTTATATATTCTTTTAAAACTTAAAATCAATGGAAATGTAACATTAAATGCTGCACTACAAATATAGAAGAAAAGGGTACATATATCAATTTCACTCAGAATGTCATTTTTTTCTACATTTTTAAGGAAAACAAAGGAAATCCGGTGAAACCTGTCTAATCAAAACAGTCTGGTCCAACATTGTTGTTCATAATATACAGGTGTTTTGATAATACAGGTTAAATCTGGTAAGATATCATACTTGCAGGGATCAATTTGATTTTCTTTGTACACAGAAGTCTTGATTTTCACATTGTTCTGGTTTGACGATATTCATTTCAAGTGTATGAAATATTAGAATACATCAGAAATTTGTCTTTACTGAGGTTAGATATTTATAACAAATATCCAGAATGTTTAAGAATTTGAAAATTCACATTGTTAGACCTTGTGTTATTAAAAGATTATCTGCAGTAGTTTTGCATTAATGATTTTATTATATTTTTACGTTTATTAATGAAACTGACACATATAACGAGTAGTCTTGTAATTGTTGATTTTATATACTAGTAATTATTTTTTTCTGAAATTTATTAATGAAATTAACACATGTACACATTTTGTGCTTCTATTGAAAATCTAGTAACAATAAAGAGTTCTGTGATAAAACCCACTAATTTGGATTTAACTTGTAGAAAAAAGAAAAATAATATTCAAAATTGAATAAAATTTGACAGCACATTTGTAAAGATATTCCAACAGATATTTTCTTTTGGGCATTAGATGGATCACAGCAAGCTGGTGCTGTTGTTTTTTTTGGTGCAATTCCCATTGAAATGTATTATATTGACCATATTTAATTTCTTTAATCCTAGATTTATGAATTGTCCTGAATGAATTACTAGTGAAGCACAGCAAATTCTTATTTAGGAATACATGTTGTACTTGAAATACAATACATATATGCATTCACACAATTTTTCTAATTATTTGTCAATTTATAGGGTTATATTTAATTAATTTTTGTCAATAGTTTCGCAACAAGACAGCCTACTAGTATAAAACGGGTAGCAAAAATTACTATTTCAAAATTTTTTAACTTTTGAAATATTTTACATTTTTATTTTGATTGTCTCCATCAGCTTTGTTTATTTGATCACACTCATTACCAACAAATATGTTGCATTTTTAAAAAGAATTTCTGACCACTCCTTACTTATATGGAGAAGAATCTAATCATATTACAAGTGTATACTAGCCTAAGAGACCACAGCCAAGGTTGTCGGGGCTTTATGAATACATATGGACAAAGTAATCTTTACATGTAAGCATACTTCATATATGTCAACAGCCCACATGTCACGGTTATGACCAGCATTTGTCTGCTGATGCCCCTAATCATCCATTAAACCAGCATGGCAGCAATTGTTCATACACTGAAGAAAATTAATTTATGATTTATTTAATAAATTATGCAGAGTTACTATTCGTTCAGTAATTATATTGAGCGTGCAATGGACATCATCATCTGTAGTAATTTTGAACAATTAATATTGCTTTTGAGAGGAAGTGGCTCGGGTCAAATGTCCAATATATTTTTTGTATATATCGCTCTCACATTCTGATTCATTATGCCTATTAAATGATAGTAAAGCATCCTGCCAATGATGATATCAGACTGCATGTACAATGCAGAAGTCAAACTTGAGTCCCATAAAATTCACCAATTAAGTTTCATTTATTAAAAATTATTTAGTGGTGGGTTGTTGGCAATCGGCAAACCTTGGGTTAGTCCGCTTCTCTTCCTCAATCCCTCGGCTGTAATACGATATTTGATATGCGTCTACGCGTCACATTTCTTCGCCGGAAGACCGTATCACTTCAATCAAGCATTGCGCACCGCGAATAAGTTCTAAAATGGCAACAATAGATGAGTGTATAGCGTTTGCTTTGAAAAATATTGGCCTTTGATGAAGGTATGGAACCAGCCGACATTGCGACGAATAAAAATATATTATTATTGGACGAATATTCGAAAGTGAAATTACTTTAATACCTCCTGCATTGAAGATTTCTGAAAGTAGTTCCAATGGGAGCTATCGTAATACGGACGAGGTTTGATGAAGGTACGGAATCAGCCGAAGTTGCGACGAGTGGGGTTGTTGGGTTATGGTGTTTAACACCACTTTGAACAATATTTCAGGTATATCATGGTGATCAGCTTTATTGGCCGAGGAAACCGAATTACCCGAAAAAAACGCAGACCTGCCGCAAGTCACTGACGAACTTTATCACATAATGTTGTATCCAGTACCCCTCACCTGAACGGGATAACAATTTTTGGTGGTACATTTAACGGCAATTCACTCATTTGGAGATGGCATCTCTGATTACCCCCACTCGCATTATCATCAAACATTTGATGCATATTAACTGCTGCCAGACTAAATTGTAGTTGTTTAACATTAAATCAACACTTTAGTATTGACGGATTTATTTTAATACATTAAATTTTACATTATAACTTTAATTATTTTTACTGTTTATATTTTGTTATTCATGTATCAATCTTTTTTTTTTAAATTTTACTGTTATATTTCTGCTAATAAAATATTTTTTTAGAAATGTGCATATTTTATTTATCATTTATTATTATGATTTTTTATGCATTTTGTCTGGAAATTAATTTGAGCAAAATTGAATTAAACAACCATTTTCAAGGTCTTTGTGTTTTAAGTGGTTGCAGTCTTTGTGTTCGACCTGGTTGTGGTCTTTGTGTTGTTAACTGGTTTAGATCTTTTGGTTTTAGTTTATGGTGTTAACACCACTTTCAACAATATTTCAGTTATATTATGGCGGTCAGTTTTATTGGTGGAGGAAGCCGGAGTACCGGGGAGAAAACCACAGACCTATTGCAAGTCACTTAAAACTTTATCACATAATGTTATATCGAGTACACCTCATCGGAGCTGGATTCAAACTCACAACATATTTATGGTAAAACGCTGATTGCATAGGTAGTTGTAAATCCAACTACCATATGATCACGACCACTACAGCCCCAGCATAGTGAGTGATTGTTGTTTATTCTAACATGACCTCCTTCTTTCGCTTTGTTATAAAATGAGAGAGCTATCCATTCGGTATAATCTCATTAGCACATGCGCCGGTGAATGTGACCAACTTTTCCATTGGCAGCATAAATTGTAACCTGAATAATGCCGATAGAGGGCATAGTATTATTCGAGTTACATAAATTGTGTGTGACATTTTCCACAAGCGTAAATATAAATTACCGTCTTCCAATCAAAGTATACTACTGTATTTGTACTCTTAGACATATCAGAATCGAAATAAATCATGGAAGCCAGAATGTGTTTTGAGTTTTAACATGGATTGCAGTGTAGGAAACCATTTTTTTCAAACTCTTGCCATTTTGGCTAGTTGCTTCAAAATTGTACTCGCCAAATTAGAATTGCACTTGCTAAGTTTGGCCAGTGGGTAGATATATCTACTCGCCAATGATCCAATGCAAATATTTTACATGAGAAATAATAACAAAGATTTATAGCATCTTTATTCATTCTGCATACAAATCAGTTACTTTTTCAATTAACATCATAACTCATGAACTCGATTGCAGTACATATTTAATTCAATCATGTCTCCGAAATAACTGTTTAGAACATCGAAATTAATTGCTGCAAAATCTGACCCCGACTCGAAAATTACGATTTTTAAAACATTTACCTTTTTACCATTCCCACCCAAACCCAATTTTATTTGCTACCATCAAGTTTTACTCTACCAAATCGGTATTTAAGATAATCCGAATCGCTTGCATTGAACTTTGGGAGGTATTAATTTTATTTGATCCCGGTTCAGAAAAGGATTTTCTATCAATAAAAGAAATCAATATGGCGGACGTGAAACATTCGCTATTCCTATCAACGATTTTGAAGGATTTCTTCACATCTTTTATTGTTGAATCAAAAATTTTACGGAATCAATGACTGAGAAACTACTTCGTCAGGCTGGTTGACAGGGGCGAGTGCAAAATAAACAGAACTCGCCTCACGATGTTCGGTCGCCAGATTGTCGAGTTCTTCTTCTTCTTTCATAATGTTCCGGACTCCTCTGGAGTATTGTTGCACATAAGGTTAAAATCAGACTCGTATGTTACAGGTTAAAAACTGGATAAAAACAATTGGTGTGCCTAGAAGTTGTGTAGGCTGATTCTCTCTTACACAAATGTACTGGCCGAAATTGTTCTCTTCTCGCTTTTGGTGAGTTGGCGAACAGTAGTTACTTTCACTGGGATTGGCGAATATTAGTAAATTTTATCCCTCGCTTTTGGCTCGGGATAAAATACTAATAACCGCCAATCCATGTTAAAACTCCCAACACATTCTGGCTCCCATGATTTATTTCTTAAATGCCAAATGAACAAATTTTACCAAAACTGTTTAAGACCTTTGGCTTTGTTGCTTCAAAAGACTTTAAAATTCTTTGTTTTTTTTAACGTCAGTGTACCCAAGGAAGGCTATTCCAGAAAATTGTGCACTAAATTAGATATATCAATTTTTATTAATAAATACTTTGGCTCACAAATTGATAATGGTTATAGCTATTTTTCCTTTGATGAACAGAATGATCCAAATTTATAATACCTAGACAACTGTTCACATGGTATAACATGTCTTTGACTTTGTATAGGTATATCTTTCCTATGATCAAATTTACCACTGACACATATTTCTGGATCATAATTTGTTGTCACTATTTTTTCAATATGTCTTGGAACATTCACTTCTAAAGTCTCAAATTTGCATTTTATTAATGGAAAAATATCTGTTTTTTTATACGAAAACAATACTTGATATTGATTCAAAGAATCTCTGACGTGTGTCTCATTTTCGTTAAATCTATAAATATCAATGTAAGGCCACTTGTATGGTGTATTAATGACAGGATTTCCATGTATAGAATATAATTTCCATTGTGAATCTAATGGGCTGTATAGCTTGTATTGTTTTAAAAAATTGACTTTGTTTTTGAGATGTAAAGATTGTGAGTTATTTATCCAAACATCAATATCATCGTCCCATGGGATAATACCCCCATGTCTCAAAGCTCCAAGTAAACTTCCACCATACAAAAAATATGTCATGTTTGATGTTTCCATAACTGAATCAAATACAGATAGTAAAGTCAAAAGCATTGTCCTCTCTGTAGAATTCATTCCAACATTAAAGACGGACATATTCGATGGAAGTCCTGTAGACGATTTCTTGTTGAAACTACGGTTAATTATCATTTGTCTGTTGTTGTCTCTCACGGCTGTGTTTCTTGAAAGGTTGAAGTACACTATTATGGGTAGGAAACTACATGTAGTTATCACAAGTATGGACAACCATGACAATCTTCTTAAAATCATTACTACCTGAAATTAAATTAAAAAAACTTTCATAAGGCACATCTGTGGTTAACACTATAATATTTTATACAATTATGACATAAATCCTTGTAAAACAAACAGTTAAGGGATATTTACACACATTATATCAGAGATCATTGCTTAGATGAGTCCTGGACCCATCAATGTTTTCAAATTTTTTTATTCTTTTTACAATAGATGGATTTACCAAAATTTTCAGATATGTCTGCTGGACTTGTCAAATTAAATTGCTACAAGTATAATAATAATAATAAATTCTTTATTTACAGACTGTTAGTTTATAACTAATCTTCATTGAGGCCCTCATCGACATATTAAAATATACATTGTAAAATACAGTCTATATAAAAGTTATACACAAGAAGCAAACCATTGTAATAAATATACACAATAAGATTTCGTTACTATACCTATTTAATGGCAGCTTATGGCACATCATCATTTAAAATTAGTATCCCTATCATATGTGAAACCTTTTGTAATAGAAAGGAAAAGAGCATTATACAAATTCTTGTGAAATAAACAAGGAAGGGTTATATTGACCATATTACACAAATACATGTACATGTACAAAATTTGGTTCTAAACCGTTTACAATCAATGATAAAGGTCGAAGTTAAGAACAACTAGAACTGTGAGTGAACTCACTGAGTGATACTCCCCGCTTGCAGCTTAGTAGGAGTTGCACTTACAAGGTACATGCCTCCCCCCTTTTCGTGAAAGTATAAGTTGAATTATCTCCCCGTTTAAATTTTGGACAGTAACCATATTCCTTCATGCACATCTGCAGGTAGTGTACTACAAGTGTGTAAAGTTTCATAAAAATCCAATCAGCGGTTTAGGAGGAGTTGCACTTACAAGGTAGACACTTCCCCCCTTTTTTTTGTGAAAGTATAAGTTGAATTATTTCCCCTTCCAAATTTTGGACAGCGACCATATTTCTTCATGCACATCTGCAGGTAGTGTACTACAACTGTATAAAGTTTCACAAAAATCCAATAAGCCGTTTAGGAGGAGTTGCGCTTACAAGGTACATGGACGGACGGACAGGGTGATTCCTATATACCCCCCCAAACTTTGTTTGCGGGGGGTATAATAACTAAAACATACATCAGATGTTATTACAATTAATTAATTATCACAATAAATATTTTCTGGTGCTGTATTGAAAGTTATTTATTTAAAAAAAAAAAAGGGAGGTAATTTGAGTGCCGTTCTGGATGTGAAATTAATTTTAGAAAAGACAGTGTAGACTGTGAGTGACATTGTAGTAAAAAATATTGTTCACCTTTTAATTCTCTACATTTACAATCCAAATAAAATCTTTTGAAACAGAATGGTAAAGGGTATTTCACACAATAAATCCTTATGACACAAACAGGTAAGGCTTACATTGTATGTATCCATTAATAGGCTGAAACTTTTGATTGTTTATGTATACGATTGAAAACTAAAGCCATCTATAGGGACTTGGAATTGCTACTTAATGCTTTCAATATTATTTTGATAGCTGTAACAGACAAAATTCTAATGCTACTTAATGCTTTCAATATTATTTTGATAGCGGTAACAGACAAAATTCTAATATCAGAATACATTGAATAAAAAAATAAAAATATCTTGTATAGCAAATAAAAATGATTAAAATATTGATTACAATAATAATTAAGTCTAACCAACACCAGGATTGTAGTAGAAAATTAAGGAATTTTACATAAGTTACAGATTTCTGAAAAAAATATAAAGATACAACAGCTACTACGTTTAATTTTACATATGCGATTCTGACATATCATGGAGTCTTGAGTGAGAAATATTATATAGATACAACTACTACGTTTAATTTTACATGCGATTCTGACATATCCTGGTGTCTTGAGTGAGAAATATTATATAGATACAACTACTACGTTTAATTTTACATGCGATTCTGACATATCATGGAGTCTTGAGTGAGAAATATTGCTTGGTAGAAACACTAGATTCTTCTTCAGGTTTCAGGTAGCAAACTTTCAACTATCTGAAAATTACTTGCCTTTATGCATAAAATATTTTTATTTTAAATTTAGATTAAAACAATCACATATTTAGCTGAAAAAGTTAGTGTTGACAAACTATTGAGCAAGATAACTCTTGAAAATGTTGACTGTGTAACTTTCTGTAACGTGTCTCATGCAGTAGTGTTTTACATTCAAGGATTTTTCTGCAGAAGGAGTATTTGTAAGAATCTTAATAGCTGGATAGATGACAGTATGTATGTGGCCGAGATGGTCTGGTTTGTACAGCCATTGGTATGATGTAGGATGTCAGTATGTGGAACTTCAACCTTGTAGTTAAAATTTTGTAAATGAGATGAGTTTTTAGGTGCCTGCACGACAGAGGTTGCCAATTTACATCATAAAACATTTTAGAGACACTAATAATGATGTTGCAAGTTGTTGCAGGTGTAGTGGGCTGCTCTTCTTTTCATTTTTTTTTCTAGGGAATGTATCTGATCTTTTGAGAGGAGATCCACAACAGTGCTACAGTATTTTAATTTTGGTCTCATTAGTACTTGATATGCTCATTTTTAAGGTCTTTGAATTCACTTACAGGTTTCTGTATACACATGTACATAAAAGGAAGGGGAGAGATTTTGTTTTTTGTTTTTGACAATTTGTTTGGTTGTGGTGATGAATGCATTAAGGCATTGGCAGCGGTAAACATATGTTTGTATTATACTCTTCTTCTTCTTCCATTAGTGTGCATAATTCCTCTGGAACATTATCGCACAGTTGACTATGTACACGTGAAGGAGGGTCGGTTAGTGTATTTACACAAATGTACAGGTGCAGGATAAAACGATCTGGTTAAAAACATCTGAGGCTTTTTACGTGTATTTACAATATGGTCAACTATTTGGAACAGCATACCTACCATTAAACATATTAATTAATGACTAGTGGATTTTCTGTGATCGGTCATATTATTTTCTGGTAACCACTACAAAAAGTAAACCAGTCAACCAATAATAATAATACCCAAAACCTGTCTTGTAACAGCACGTTGTGATATCCGGACATGAAGAGATAAATCTATTTGTTTTTTAAGGTAACGCCGTATTCATGACGGGAACAAGTTACCCGAGTTTGAGATTGAAATAAATTTCATCTCTATACTAGTTGTCTCATTTGGTAGTCTTTTATTATAATATTGGATGGGACGGAAAGATATCAGAACAATTCCCAGTAACACAGGGCGTAAAACAGGGTGGGATCCTAAGTGCCGATCTGTACAAACTATATATCAACCCGCTACTAGAACGACTTGAAAACTCACATATAGGATCCATAATAGGAATGTATTATGTAACGCAAGTGCATGTGCGGACGATGTTGCCTTGATGAGTAGAACCGAGAGTGACATGCAGATACAGATAAATATGGCACAGGACTTTGCTGGAATGGAGGGATACACGCTACAACCTAAAAAGAGCGTATCAATTCACATCCGCCCCGTGAAAACAAGGGCTTTAGACGAAATACCATTCATGCTCGGAACAGAAGAAATGCCAGTGATAGAGAACGCCACACATTTAGGCATTATACGCACTGGATCACTGAAACAAAATGTTACCCAAAATGTAGAGGAAAACATAAAAAAAGTTAGACGAAGTGCGTATGCCCTACAAGGAAATGGATTTCACGGAGAAAATGGCTTAGACCCAGAAACATCAATCCATCTATACAAAATATATATACTACCGGTGCTACTATACGGTATGGAATTGATCACACCCAAGGGATTAGCGCGTGAGCTACTTGAAAAATTTCAAAAGAAAATACTAAAGCAGTTACTGTCTGTACCTCCAAACACTCCAGACCCAGCTATCTACATTTTAAGTGGCATTCTACCTATTGAGGCTCAAATTCATATAAAAGTACTGAATTTCTATAATAATGTATGTAATCAGGCGGAAACAATTATTGCAAAACAACTGGCACGAAGACAACTCAGTATAAAAACAATGAATAGTAACAGTTGGTTCATTGATGTTGAAAATATTCTATATAAATACGATCTGGCAAATGCTTATTTTTACTTGGAGCAACCATTGAAAAAGGAAAAATGGAATAAACTGATAAAAGAGAGGATATCAAAAGAGTGGATAAAAAAAATCACTCTCACAATACCATTATAAGGTAAAAGGTAAAAGGTAAAATATATTTAGGTTTAAAAATTTCAACATCATACACAAGTGTTTAAAAATTTCTCGTTAAGTTAAAAATAAAACATAAAACTGCCATCTTTAACTGAAACTTCAATCCACCAATTGTACTGCTGAGAACGTTCTCACCAAGGATAGCCCATGAAAGCCATTCAGCTTATTTCCAATGGGGTCCTTTATAAGTATCAGCTTAAAGTTCAAGTGGACATTAAAAGATCAACATGAGCGGGTAGAGGGATTACTTAATTTTAAAATAAGTACATTATCTATGAAAATATATATGTATGTATAATTGTCATTATTATGATATGACACGTCTTTCCCGTTCTTCACTGGTATGTATCAGGTGGCACTTCACTTCGTTTTTAAATCTTTGCAAATCATTGGTGGATTTGATCGAATCGGGTAGAGAATTCCAATCATGGATTCCATTGTAGTAAAATGTTGTTGATTCGATGCCTTTAATTTTTGGTGTAACATAATTAATCTGACTTGATCTAGTATTATGGGCATGATGTTCATTAATTTTGATGAAAATTATTTTTCAAATAAGAAGGACATGTATCATAATAGATTTTATGAGCATGGTTCAATCGAAGCTGTTTTACTCTGTTTTCAATATTTAAAAATCCTAGACTAGATAATTCAGCTTGCTTTATACTAGTTCTTGGGCCCATGCTTTTGATGAATCTAACTGTTTTGTTTTGTGCCACTTGCAGTTTGTTTTTTAAAGCACGAGTTATACCAGCGTACCAGGAGGAACAAGAATAATCAAAATGACATTGAATAAGTGCCATACTTAAAGTTTTCCGCGTTTCGGCAGATAGACAATTTGCCTTTCTATACATAAACCTCAACCGGGAATTAACCTTTTTAATAATAGAGTTAGTTGTTTTTTCGCCAGACAGGTTTTGATCAATGTCAATGCCTAAATATTTAACACTATTTTGTGAATTTATTATATGACCATTACAGTTAATTTGAAATTCAGTTACATTTTTTAATTTTCTCTTTGGACCAAAAAGAATGCATTCTGTTTTACCAAGGTGGAGAGAAAGTTTGTTGTCAACGAGCCATTCACTACAGGATTCGAGTTCTTGACCAAGTTTTTGAGAGATAAATTCA
>MJUT01005333.1:346995-358619 GCA_002080005.1 Gigantidas platifrons
ATTAAACGTCAATATACTGTGCTCAGAATGCATGATTTTGCAAGTAATTATTAACATTTTTCAGGGCGGGCATGCCCCCAAACCCCCTAGCAGATGTGGGTCATTTCGCGACCCTCGCCGCAAATACAGGTCTAGATATTTTCCTTCAGGGCTAGAATAGATTAAATCAGTCTAGCCCTGCAGTCTAGACATCAATTGCCATCAAATTCTATCCCTATTGTTGTATAGGTATTTTTACCTTGAGTATATACCAAGACATCAGCTGTTTGTGTCTATTTATTTATTACACCCCTCAGTGACTACTAGGAGTGTCACTTGATAACTACAGTCACTTCCTAGTACATTTCAAACCGGATACAAAAATGTATATATATATTCTGTCTGGTTTTTATATCACCTGTTATATATTAATTAATACAATACTTGTATATATTCTCCGAAATGAATGCTATTTTTAAAACAAAAACCAAGTTTTTCGAATTTAAAACGTTGACGATAAGTAACATTTAAGACCCCGTTTACACTCGTTTTTAGACCGATCTTTATGAGATCGGTTTTAAAAAGATCGATCTTAAAAATTCCAACTCCAGAGGTAGTTTTAAAAGATCGATCTTTTTTGAATCGATCTTTCCTCAAGTGTAAACGCTGAGATCGATCTTTATAAAAATGAAACGGAAGCTGCGCATGTTCATATGTGGCGGAAAAAATACACGGGTCGAGTTAAGAATATCCTTATAAATGTCAGTTCCACGAGGTTTCACCCATATTTCTCTGTTGACAGAACGTGAGGTAATATTTATGGGGGTCCTAAAGGGCGGGTACCAATCACGCAATCACGCTTAAAATTTGGCAAAATCACACTAGTCACGCTTAGATATTTGCATATTTCACGTTTCACGCTTATCTGTGAAAGGGTGATCAGTTCGGGTTCCACTAAGGCACACACTAAGTTACTATAACACGACCCTTAATAACAATTTTCAAAAGGCTTTAGGTGTCAAACCACTAATTCACCAATCAGAGCTTGGAACATATACAAAAGTAGTCTCTTTTCAAGAAATAAGTTCCTTTCACTTTGTAGTATTGTGAAAACTACTGAATGGAATGGACTAATTAAAATTGATAATTGAAGTCAAATATATAGGGATTATTTTGAGCCCAAATTTGATGAACTTAGTTGTATTTTAATACATATATGTACCTCTATGGTGGATTTGATGCATGACCTATAAATACTCTACATCCACAGATCGTACTTTACAGACACATCACTAATCAGAACTTATCATTACTGAATACTTAATACACTACACTCCCCTCTTTCTTCAGAATAAAAACTACTAAACTAAAAATTATACTGACTAGAAATTAAACTGACTGAGTGTTTAAGAAAACATTAACTTTGACTAGATAAATGAAAATACTAATTGTCTTCCTAAAACTAACAATCATAAACTAAGGAATTATTTGACTCTCTATATCAAATCCTGCTAATCTAAAAGTTAAACTGTCTATCTAAAATCCTACTACCCTAACTAAGTTTTTTTACACAGTATAGTCATTAAATTTTGATGGCATTTTTCTCTCTCTCTCACTGGTCGTCTTGTTATGTCTCTAGTGTCTTCTAATATCGGTTTCAGTGTTTCGATCGGATCATCTAACATAACACAGTCATTGTCATTTCCAATTTTCACAGTTCGATCATTGTATTTCTTCACATGAGTGGTGTTTCGACGGTATTGTACACCTTCGGATGATTGTACCACACATTGATTACCATTTTTCTCGACTAGTTTGTAAGGTGATGAAATAAATGGAGTTGTCATTTTGTTCATATATTGTTGTTTGACTAAAATATTGTCACCAGTTTTCAAGTCACTTTCATGTGCGTTTCTTTTCTCGTCAATGTACATTTTGTTCTTATATTTCGCAAACATATCTCGGTCTCTTATCTCTTCGTCAAGTGTTATTTTATCTTCTTCCAAATTTATTTCTGGCAACTTTGTCCTAAGTTTACGTTTGAACAAGAGTTCAGACAGTGAAACTCCAGTAACACTATGCGGTTTTGTTCTATATGCCATTAAATACTTTCGAATTTCCTGTTTCCAGTCAAGCTACTCCGCTTGCGTGATTCTGATTCTCTTCATGAGCGATCTGTTTTGGCGCTCAACTTCACCATTTGCGGCAGGGTACAGTGGCGTGTTTCTTGCATGTTTCACATCAATATCCTTTAAGTACTGTTGAAATATTCTTGACGTGAATTGTGGTCCATTATCAGAACGAATAGAAAATGGCAAACCATGTCGCAAAACCATGTTTTCTAACGAATCAATCATTTTCTCGCTTGACGTGTCTTTTGTGATATCAATTTCGTAATAGCGACTAAAATAGTCTATTACAACAAACACAAAGTGTCCGGATGGTAGCGGTCCCAGCAAATCAATAGCTAAATATTGCCACGGCCCAGTAGGTAACTTCGTTGGTTCAAGCGGTTCTGGGTGTGACAATTGTCCTGTTATTTGACAAGCATGACATGATTTTACATAATTTTCCACATCTTTGTCCATGTTAGGCCACCAATCCTTACTTCTAAGCATCTGTTTAGTACCTACTATGCCCAAATGTCCTTCATGTGCCAACTGCAAACATTTGGCTTGTAATGCCTTCGGTATGATTATTCTGGTTCCACGCAATACTAAAAATCCTATTGTACACAGTTCATTCTTTATTGGATAATACATGCTCATTACAGATTTATTCCATTTAGGGTGACTTAAACAATTCCTTACTTCTGATAGTACTGTGTCAACTTTTGATTCGTTTTCTATCTCACGTGTCGTTAGCGCTTTCAGTGTTCTTTCCTGTGCACAAAATCTTACAAACTCTTCAGCTATATTCCTTTCTTTGAATTCAGTTTCATTTGTTGCTACAAGATGTGACAGAGCATCTGCAATGTTTTGTTTTCCAGGTAAGTATTTAATTTGATAATTGTATGGCATGAGTTTCAGCATCCAGCGTTGAATTCTGGCATTTTGAGTAGTTTTCATATTGTACAAATTTTCTAAAGGTTTGTGGTCAGTAACAAGTTCAAAATCTATTCCATACAAGTAAAGATGATACTTTTCAAATGCCCACACCATGGCTAACCCTTCTTTTTCAGTTTTCGAATACTTCTTTTCAGTTTCAGAGAGTGCCCTACTAGCATAGCTAATAACTCTGGTATGTCCTTTGTTCTCTTGAACTAAAACGGTCCCAACTCCTACATTACTTGCGTCTGTTATTAACTGAGTCTTATCTGCGTCTAGTTTATAATGTCCGAGAGTCTCTCCTTCACTAAGTGAGTGTTTCAGTTTTTGAAAACTTTCTTGCTGTTCTTTACCCCATCGGAAGGTCTCACTTTTCCTTGTCAATTTTCTAAGTGGTTCTGATATAGTTGCAAGATCAGGTATATACTGTACCTTGCACTAAAGTTCACCAAGCCTAAAAAACTCTTCACTTCTGATCCATTTGTTGACTCTGTAGCATTTAACATGTCCTTTACTCTTTCTTTTGTAGGTCCTATCCCGTTCTTGGATAAAATGTGACCCATAAAAGTTATTTTGTCCATTCCGAATTCGCACTTGTTACTGTTTAAAGTCAACTTTTTCTTACCTATTCTGTCTAACACTAGTCTAAGTCTTTGGTCATGTTCTTCTCTTGTGCGACCAAAAACAACAATGTCATCTGATATGTTCTGGACACCTTCGATGTCATGAAATACTTGAGATATTACTTGTTGATACAGTCTTCACGAAACACTTTTTGACCCACAAGCCATTCGGACTTCTTAAGTTGTAGAATTCAGGAGTCCGAATGCAAATTTACTGGCCCGAATAAAAGCAAAAATAATTTCACATTTTTATTATTATATCAATTGGCAGTTAATTGTCTATTCTCTCACAAAAATATCAAGCTTTTCCTGCAGTGGTTGCTTTCAACCAAGGGATATCAATTTATCATTTATCGTTTTAGTAACGCAAATTAACTATATAAATTTTTCTGAACATTGTTGGTTAAAACAAGTCTGCCTTAAAGTAAACATTTTGTAGAATTAATTTTTTATAAATAAAGCAAAGTATTTTTATTAAATTCACAGAGAATTTCAGATTTAAAAATTTTAGTAGATCTTTTCAACCTTTTTTCTTAATCAGGAAAAAGCTTGTAATATTTGTCCATTTCATAGATTTCATCAATATTTCTCAAAAGCCTAAATCAAGTCATCGATCGTATTATGCGCAAAGTCTAAATTTGGCGCCAAATTGATATCCGATAATTTTTACGTGTCCGGTCCGGAGTGATTCTTGTATATATATATATATTTCAAATACTTATTTTTTACGTTCATTAAAGCGTTTCTGAGATTGCGACTTTAATTTTGTCAATGTCCTTGAACTTCAACATAGCATGGAACAACGATAAATGATACAATAAAAGTTTTGATCTGGCATTTCACTTTAGTTTTAATCAAAATAAATTATGGACAAATTGGAGATCAAAAGAGCTCTTTTATACAACAAACCCAGTATTTTAGATAGTCGGTCCGGTAGAAACCAATGATTTGACACACAAACCCGTCGGTCTTCTCACTTGTGATATTTTAGTAGTCCGCGGCAGATTTTACTGGCCAGGACCGTCAGGCTTGTGGCTAAGTTCGAAGACTGTTGAAACTTCTCGGGTGCGGAACTTATCCCAAACATCATCCGCTTATATTTGTACAGTTCCCTGTGTGTGACAAAAGTTGTTATCTCACGCGAACTTTCTTCAAGCTCTAACTGATGAAATCCGTATCGCAGATCCATCTTGCTAAACCATTCTCCGCCATTCATTTTGTACAATATTTCGTCCACAGTTGGTATCGGATGTCGTTCACGGATTATCGCCTTGTTCGCTTGCCGCATGTCCACACATAACCTTATATCGCCATTAGGTTTTGGCACTACAATAACTGGACTGACCCACGGTGTTTGGTCATTCACTCTCTCAATTAAATCTTGTGATTCTAGTTCATCAAGTTTTTTCTCCACCTTTTCTCTCAGTGTGAATGGAATCCTGTACATTCTTTGCGCAACTGGCTCGACTTTTGAATTGATGTGCAACTTCAATTTGAAATCTTTCAATTTGCCTACTCCTTTGAAACAATCACTATATTTTCCTCGAATATCTTCATTTATTGAATATATTCCCAATTTCAAAACACCTAACTGTATAGCTGCTGTTTTACCTAACAACGATACACTATTTCCTTTTACAACATAAAATTCGGCTTGTACACTTTCAGATTGACTTTTCACATTTAGATATATTTCACATGTAAATCTTCCTAACACCTCTAGGGGTGTGTCACTCCCATAAGAATATAATTTCTTATTTGATTTTTCAGATTTGCACTTAATTTTCTGAATTTTCAATTTTTCCCATAATCCACTTGAAATTATATTGACTGATGCACCGCTATCAATTATACATTTCATATTTATACCACCGGCATTAATTTCAATTTCATCATTTTTATCACTTTGATTTTTCACAATGAATGCATACACATCCTCGTCATCTGATTCAACATATTTGACACTACCTTTTGCACTTTTATTAACGTAGTTATCATATGTTCTTTGACCTTGTTGACCAACTTGCTTCGTTTTACACACGATTCCAAAATGACCAGTTTTCCCGCATTTATTGCACGATTTACCTTGTGCCGGGCATGATGGATCTTTGCCGAAATGTCCCTCTCTCCCACAACGATAACATTTTAATCCTGGTTTTGTTTTCATTTTGTTCTGTCCATTTTGTGAATTTTGTTTTCTATGAAAATTTACCCTATTGACACTTGATTGACTACTTGTGGCATTGTTACTATGACCGTATGCACCTTCCATTTCGCGAGAATGTTTTTCAGCCATTTCTAATGTTCTTGCAATTGTTCTAACATCTTCTAAAGTTAAACCAGGACCCTTTTCAAGAAGTCGGGTACGTAATCTATGGGAACGGCACTTACCTGGTCCCTAATTTGTGCGTCAGGGTCGGCGAAATCACACAAAACAACCTGTTGTTTCAACCTTGTTATATATTGATCAATTGTTTCTGTTTCGGTTTGTTTGATACTTCTTAAATTGTAACGTTCTACAGAAAAATTCACCTTGGAATCAAAAGGTTCTTCAATGTGTTGACTGCTTTATCAAAATCATTGTCACCGTCTTCTTCCGTTAACGTAAAGAAGATGTCTTGTACATCGAGTCCTGCAAAATGCAATAAAAGTGCTTTCTTTTGTTTTTTGTCAGATACACTTTTCCGGTTGCATAAAGTTCAAAACTTCTCAGCCATCGAGTCCAAGATAGTCAGAGTCGATCCCCATTAACATCGAAATTTCCAACTGGATTTAAATCGATTTTAGCTGCCATTTTCTCAAAAATCAGCTTAACACATTAAAGTCGCAAGTTTCTTCTCAATCCTCGTCGCCAAATAAAGTGTTGATGGCCATATGCAGTACTAAGGCTGATTAAACAAGAACTAATGAGAAGACATGCTGTATTCAATCGTAACTACTCGGCCATTCTCGCTACCCTGCAAATAACCTCGTATGCATTAGGCGTATAAATCGTACTACTTTTCACATGTCAGTTACATGAAAGTTTGATAAAGTTATATTTTAAACAATTTTCTATATTTCAATTATTTTCATGGATAAAAGTTAAAGTTTTAATTAGATTTGCATGATTAAAGATTTTACTTAGTAAGTCTTCCATATTGGATTTTTGTGGACTATATTTTTGTGCGGCTTATATATAATTAACTTCCGGCAAACAATTTAAGAAGAATTTCTCCTATCTGCATACGAGGTTATTTGCAGGGTAGCGAGAATGGCCGAGTAGTTACGATTGATGCTGTATTTAATCCATTGATTACAATGGGGTTCACCTACGATTTTTACGCTAATAGGTGGCGCATGTGTTCTATCAGTTATTACTTTC
The DNA here is from genome assembly GCA_002080005.1 of Gigantidas platifrons. Lineage (NCBI taxonomy): Eukaryota > Metazoa > Mollusca > Bivalvia > Mytilida > Modiolidae > Gigantidas > Gigantidas platifrons. The sequence goes on from MJUT01005333.1 coordinate 354,009, forward strand.
GGAACTCCTCGGCTAGCATCAATAACGTAACTAATGTAAACTACGATATTGATTTATATATATTCGTGTAAAATGCCACAAATGCTGTTATTAATAATTATAAGTGAGGGATATCTATCAAGAAGATTGACCATGCAACAAGAGGACCGTGGACGCCAGGGAAATACGACGTGGTTTTCTCGGCACATTTCAATGACATCACCGAGGTGTCTGTCGTGATTATTATCATGTACACTGAAAAAGTGTATGTTAGATGTCTTCCAGTGTTGATTGAATAAAAAGTTTATATTACTTTTACTTACGGAATGGCTCCTCTAAGACATAAAGCACTAACCATTTTACTATTGAGTGGGGGGGGGGGGATTTTTTTTAGAATAAAAATAGTTTATTTTCCACTATGTCCAATTTGTTTTTTATTTTAAAGTTGACATGAATACACCTCGGCCCTAAGAAATATAGTTTGTTTAGGCTAACTTGACCCTGCCTAAAAGTAAGTGCCTATCCTAGCTATTTTATTAGTTTTTCTCAACAAACACAGTCAAAGTTGGAACATCTGCTTGCCAAATATATCATATCCAAAAAAAATCCAGATAACCCTTTTTCACAGGTAACCCTAAACACACAATTATTTTTTTAGGTCTCATAATGATATGCATGTATCTTCTACAAAATGTACCTCATCATCATGTATGGATAAAAAATATTTTTGCTCTACTTGATGTGTGAAAAAAAAAATGGATTCTCTACTGACATTAAAAAAAACAAAGCCCCCCCTCTTTTCACTAATAAAATCGTTGGTGTCTAATAAAGAAAACAACAGTCTGCGAGAAGACACGTCACCACTCGGTCACATTAATGAATATCCTGATTCCTAGCAGTCCAGTCTGTGTTCTTACTTCTAAATGCTGCATGCTTAGCAGAGAAACAACAAATACCAATTTTATAGTCTTTAGTTTGACCAGACTGGGGCTCTATCCCATAGATCTAACACACTCAAGGCGAGCATGTTAACCATTACACCACCAATGAGATAGATAGGAAACCATTTTGTCTACAGACTGATGACGACAGACCTGTAACATAATATCACAACAAAATTTCTTTGGTCATATAAAAATCACACTGAAAAAGGAGCACTAGCAGTCCTTCAAAACTTTCATTCAAGAGCTAGGGACTTGTGCCCAAGTTGCTTAATTTGAAGTTAATAGTCAATATGATCAAGCACACATTAAAAAATTCATAGATTAGCTTCCAGCCAGATTTGAACTGACATCTTTTCAAGTTTATTGAAATGTACTACCTTGTACTACAGAAGCCATAATGATTGTAATGTTACATAAAGTACACATACAGATAAATAAAACACTCAAACAAGTACTTCAAAAGCATCTTGTACAAAGGACTGCATTTAAGACATACATGTATTATTAACTACAGATGTACATGTATTTTAATCTTCACCATAGGATGGTTAAATGTTTAAATTGTGTATTTGTTGACACTGATTATATCAGGTAATAATATTCATTAAAAAGTTGCTAAATGTTTTCGTGATTCATGAAACCTTTTTTTTAGAGCTACAACATGAACTGTTAGTAGCTTAAATAGTCTTAAAGGGTCAATATATTACTTCAGTAACAATATATGATATAAATATACAGATATAACATGACAAACATAACAAATATTTAATGACTGATCAAAAAAATCACAATACCCCAAAAAACTGAAGATTGAGCAACACAACTAAAAATCAGGACAGACATGAACTCAGATGCTCCATATGAGTCTGCAGTTCGAACTTCATTAATACCACTTCATAGGCAAAAGAGCTTTGTTACTTTAGTATGGAAGCATACATGTATATTTTCCAGTTAGCCAAGGGTATAAGGATATTTGAACTAAGGCATGCTTTGAAATCAGTGACTTTTTTTTTATTGCTGCAGCCTTGAAAATTTACCAGACAAATAAGGAATACATTTTTTGTACATTTTTCTTAAAGATATATACCAAATGTAATGAGCATCATTTAAATTATTATATTTATTGGGGTAATTACACATGATTGTGTATTTATATTTTAAAGATAAAAAACAACATTGAAATTGTGAAAATAATTATTGTTTTTTTTATTTAAATGTTACATTTTAGTGTAATTTTCATAAAAAACATGAGGGTACTCCTATTGAAAGCCCCATGTTTTTTCCCATTGAAAATATGCCCTGTTTTTTCACATTCTGAATGATAACATGTAATATGATGTTTCCAGTGTATTGTTTTTGAATGTTTATTAAAAACAAAAAGTGTGGAAAATGTTGGGTCAGTTTTTTAATAATAAATGAATTTATTCCTAACCTCCCCCCTTTCTTTCTCAAAGAAGAAAGAAAGGGGGGAGGTTAGGAATAAATTCATTTATTATTAAAAAAAACCTATAATCTATATGGATATGGATCTCATATTTTTATAAATGCAGTTAACTTCAAAATCTTTTTTTTTCAATTATAATGTGTAGCATTAAATATGACTTTATTCCCATGGACTTGTCTCTGAATCCATTCAAACGGATACCTCATCATAATTTTATGATAATATAAATCGGATACAAAATATATGACGTTTTATTTTCAATTTCAGTCGGGGCAACTTGGACATTCAACAAATACAATAATATTGAGAAGAAACAAACATAGATCATATCCTTGGGGTTTCGGTGTAATATGTACCTTTCAATCAAGTCAGTTTTTCGACCGTTTGTCGATACATTTCGGCGCAGTAGATAATTTTTGAGCTTCTGCAATGACCACATCCAGGGGAGATCATAGAGAGGGGAGTTTAACGTGTAGTAGAGAGATCGTGATAATATGGCGTCTTTCTTTTCGGAATGTTTCTAGTCTTATCTGTAGTCATAAAGATCATACCTAAGAGCATTTCCCTATTTCCTGTATATTGCGATTGGTCGTTATTAATATATTGATCATTTCGTATGCATGATAACCTGTGACCCGTCAGAGGTCAATACTTTTGTTAGTCAAAAATAGTGTAGTTTTTTGCAGTCGCACATTTGTCTAAATGTGCACTGCTTTTCCATAATCTACTCGTCGTAATGTGCACTACTTCTGCTAAATTATGTTATTAAAAGTCATGTTCTTGTGACATGTTATTATTTTAATTACTGTAGCAAGTTAGAGAAAGGAAAAAAGAGATGAAATAATATCGAAATAAAGATACATTTTGTATTACATATTAGTTTTCAAATTNATGTTTCTTTTAATGTGACAACTAAAATCATAAAATGCCAATCATTTTCATTAAATATAGTCTGCTCAAATTTTTTGTTTCATAAAGCACCTAATTTTACACCTGAAATGTTCAGTGTCATCTACGGTAACCAAATTTGAACATTGTCATTACATCCGATGCGGCGATACTGCACAATATAGCAAAGTTTCTTTATCTGCAGTTTCAGCTTCTGATGAATAATCCTAACCTAGCCAGGAAATGATCAGTGATAACATAGAATATGAAATTAACACGCAACCACTACCCAGTAAGGTATATAAAGGAAAGTTTTTTCTCTCTGCTGTAACAGCAGGGGAGATCATAGAGAGGGGAGTTTAACGTGTAGTAGAGAGATCGTGATAATATGGCGTCTTTCTTTTCGGAATGTTTCTAGTCTTATCTTGTGACATGTTATTATTTTAATTACTGTAGCAAGTTAGAGAAAGGAAAAAAGAGATGAAATAATATCGAAATAAAGATACATTTTGTATTACATATTAGTTTTCAAATTCTACATCAAATGATTAATTAATGATTTATCTGCAAAATATTTAACAAAAACGCATGTATAGCAATTTTAATACACTTGAGTGATAGGAATGTGGTATTCAACAAAAGTACAAATGGCATTATCAAATGTGATAACCTTAAAACATTTGATAATGCCATTTGTACTTTTGTTGAATTCCACATTCCTATCACTCAAGTGTATTAAAATTGCTATACATGCATTTTTGTTAAATATTTTGCAGATAAATCAAAATGTTTTAAGCAGATAACAAATCCCCTATATAATTCCTTTGCATTTTTATATAAAAACAAATCGTGGATGTGTATACTACTGGGGGTTAATATTTGACGGCAGGGAAAAAAGGTCATTTGGGAATGTATTTTTCTATTACATTTTTGTATCAACATGATTACTTCACAAGATGGATTTTGGTAAGAACATTTATCACAGCTAATTTATACCTGAGGAATGTAGTAACTCTAGATCTGTTCGATATATATCTACCACACTCTTTATGAACACGTTTTCAGCATTATTTTGTCGGAAGCGTATCTATAACCCGACAGCCCGATAGTACGACAGAGATGTATTTGTTTTTCACTTTCACTGTTCAAGTAAGAACAATAACAAAGTAAAAATTCGCAAGAATACAAAAAAAATAAAAAAAGATCTAAAGCATTTTCTTGAATATTTGTTTGAATTTGTACTTGTAGTCGGAATTTCCATTCACTTAAATGAAGAAATAGTAAACTTCTTTAATTCAATGACAATCTCAAGGAAGAGTGAAAAAATATTGTATATATATAGTATACCCCTATATA
>MJUT01005333.1:362458-376916 GCA_002080005.1 Gigantidas platifrons
GTGAAACTCCAGTAACACTATGCGGTTTTGTTCTATATGCCATTAAATACTTTCGAATGTCCTGTTTCCAGTCAAGCTACTCCGCTTGCGCGATTCTGATTCTCTTCATGAGCGATCTGTTTTGGCGCTCAACTTCACCATTTGCGGCAGGGTACAGTGGCGTGTTTCTTACATGTTTCACATCAATATCCTTTAAGTACTGTTGAAATGTTCTCGACGTGAATTGTGGTCCATTATCAGAACGAATAGAAAATGGCAAACCATGTCGGAAAACCATGTTTTCTAACGAATCAATCATTTTCTCGCTTGACGTGTCTTTTGTGATATCAATATTTCGTAATAGCGACTAAAATAGTCTATTACAACAAACACAAAGTGTTCGGATGGTAGCGGTCCCAGCAAATCAATAGCTAAATATTGCCACGGCCCAGTAGGTAACTTCGTTGGTTAAAGCGGTTCTGGGTGTGAAAATTGTCCTGTTATTTGACAAGCATGACATGATTTTACATAATTTTCCACATCTTTGTCCATGTTAGGCCACCAAACCTTACTTCTAAGCATCTGTTTAGTACCTACTATGCCCAAATGTCCTTCATGTGCCAACTGCAAACATTTGGCTTGTAATGCCTTCGGTATGATTATTCTGGTTCCACGCAATACTAAAAATCCTATTGTACACAGTTCATTCTTTATTGGATAATACTTGCTCATTACAGATTTATTCCATTTAGCGTGACTTAAACAATTCCTTACTTCTGATAGTACTGTGTCAACTTTTGATTCGTTTTCTATCTCGCGTGTCGTTAGCGCTTTCGGTGTTCTTTCCTGTGCACAAAATCTTACAAACTCTTCAGCTACATTCCTTTCTTTGAATTCAGTTTCATTTGTTGCTACAAGACGTGACAGAACATCTGCAATGTTTTGTTTTCCAGGTAAGTATTTAATTTGATAATTGTATGGCATGAGTTTCAGCATCCAGCGTTGAATTCTGGCATTTTGAGTAGTTTTCATATTGTACAAACTTTCTAAAGGTTTGTGGTCAGTAACAAGTTCAAAATCTATTCGATACAAGTAAAGATGATACTTTTCAAATGCCCACACCACGGATAACCCTTCTTTTTCAGTTGTCGAATACTTCTTTTCAGTTTCAGAGAGTGCCCTACTAGCATAGCTAATAACTCTGGTATGTCCTTTGTTCTATTGAACTAAAACGGCCCCAACTCCTACATTACTTGCGTCTGTTATTAACTGAGTCTTATCTGCGTCTAGTTTATAATGTCCGAGAATCTCTCCTTCACTAAGTGAGTGTTTCAGTTTTTGAAGACTTTCTTGCTGTTCTTTACCCCATCGGAAGGGCTCACTTTTCCTTGTCAATTTTCTAAGTGGTTCTGATATAGTTGCAAGATCAGGTATATACTGTACCTTGCACTAAAGTTCACCAAGCCTAAAAAACTCTTCACTTCTGATCCATTTGTTGGCTCTGTAGCATTTAACATGTCCTTTACTCTTTCTTTTGTAGGTCTTACCCCGTTCTTGGATAAAATGTGACCCATAAAAGTTATTTTGTCCATTCCGAATTCGCACTTGTCACTGTTTAAAGTCAACTTTTTCTGACCTATTCTGTCTAACACTAGTCTAAGTCTTTCGTCATGTTCTTCTCTTGTGCGACCAAAAACAACAATGTCATCTGATATGTTCTGGACACCTTCGATGTCATGAAATACTTGAGATATTACTTGTTGATACTTCTCGGGTGCGGAACTTATTCCAAACATCAACCGCTTATATATGTACAGTCCCCTGTGTGTGACAAAAGTTGTTATCTCACGCGAACTTTCTTCAAGCTCTAACTGATGAAATCCGTATCGCAGGTCCATCTTGCTAAACCATTCTCCGCCATTCATTTTGTACAATATTTCGTCAACAGTTGGTATCGGATGTCGTTCACGGATTATCGCCTTGTTCGCTTGCCTCATGTCCACACATAACCTTATATCGCCATTAGGTTTTGGCACTACAATAACTGGACTGACCCACGGTGTTTGGTCATTCACTCTCTCAATTATATCTTGTGATTCTAGTTCATCAAGTTTTTTCTCCACCTTTTCTCTGTGTGAATGGAATCCTGTACATTCTTTGCGCAACTGTCTCGACTTTTGAATTGATGTGCAACTTCCATTTGAAATCTTTCAATTTGCCTACTCCTTTGAAACAATCACTATATTTTCCTCGAATATCCTGATTTATTGAATATATTCCCAATTTCAAAACACCTAACTGTATAGCTGCTGTTTTACCTAACAACGATACACTATTTCCTTTTACAACATAAAATTCGGCTTGTACACTTTCAGATTGACTTTTCACATTTAGATATATTTCACATGTCAATTTTCCTAACACCTCTAGGGGTGTGTCACTCCCATAAGAATATAATTTCATATTTGATTTTTCAGATTTGCACTTAATTTTCTGAATTTTCAATTTTTCACATAATTCACTTGAAATTATATTGACTGATGCACCGCTATCAATTATACATTTCATATTTATACCACCGGCATTAATTTCAATTTCATCATTTTTATCACTTTGATTTTTCACAATGAATGCATACTCATCCTCATCATCTGATTCAACATATTTGACACTACCTTTTGCACTTTTATTAACATATATTTATCATATCTTCTTTGACCTTGTTGACCAACTTGCTTCGTTTTACACACGATTCCAAAATGACAAGTTTTCCCGCATGTATTGCACGATTTACCTTGTGCCGGGCAACGATAACATTTTAATCATGGTTTTGTTTTCATTTTGTTCTTGTCCATTTTGTGAATTTTGTTTTCTATGAAAATGTACCCTATTGACACTTGATTGACTACTTGTGGCATTGTTACTATGACCGTATGCACCTTTCATTTCGCGAGAATGTTTTTCAGCCATTTCTAATGTTCTTGCAATTGTTCTAACATCTTCTAAAGTTAAACCAGGACCCTTTTCAAGAAGTCGGGTACGTAATCTATGGGAACGGCACTTTTCTATTACCTGGTCCCCAATTTGTGCGTCAGGGTCGGCGAAATCACACAAAACAACCTGTTGTTTCAACCTTGTTGTATATTGATCAATTGTTTCGGTTTCGGTTTGTTTGATACTTCTTAAATTGTAACGTTCTACAGAAAAATTCACCTTGGAATCAAAATGTTTCTTCAATGTGTTGACTGCTTTATCAAAATCATTGTCACCGTCTTCTTCCGTTAACGTNTTTTTCTTAGGGGAGGGGGGGGCACTGGTTAAATTAAAACTTGTCAGAGAGTCTAGCGTAAAAAGTCTCCTAAAAACGGGGATGCAGTAAAAGAAATGTAGAGTCAAATCAAGTTACGACGCAGCGAAGCATCAGCATATGGACTTTGATTTGTCTTTACGCTTAAAAGTAAGTTAGATTTTCACGCATTCACGTACAGAATAATGATTTTTCACGGATCACGTTACACTAGAGATCACGTTTTCACGTCTATATTTTCCGTTTTTCACGTGTCACGCTTCCGAAAAAAGGCCATTCACGTATCACGCTTAGACCCCTTTCAGACCCACATTTATCAGTAAACACACGAATAATTTACGCCTCTGCATTAGACTTCTGCTGTATTATTCTCTGCTTCAAACGTATTAATATTTTTTCTCTGGCTTTATTCTTCTGACTTTTCTTCTTTTCACGTGTCACGCTTCCGAAAAAAGGCCATTCACGTATCACGCTTAGACCCCTTTCAGACCCACATTTATCTCTTTTTACCACATTTACCACATTTCTCTGAAGAAAATGAAAAATTGCACACGTAATTCCAACGAGAACGTTTTTTTTTTATCCATGTTTACAGTGTGTGCTATTTTGTTTACGTTTACACTTGTATTTAGGTCAGATCGGTTCTTTATTTATCCTAGTGTAAACGCACTGGTTCTAAAAAGATCGATCGCGATCGATCTTGCAAAAACAAATGTAAACGCTAACCGGTCTTTTTTTTTTAGATCGATCTAAATAAAGATCAATTCAAATTTAGCAAGTGTAAACACGGCCTATATATATATTTAACAATTTGACAATTGTATATGGTATACTTGTGTCTAAATTAATTAATTAATTTATTTATTTGAAATGCACAATTTTACCCCAAGGGGTTGATGGCATCCAATTATACAAAAACATATATACAAAGCAGACAAAGGACAATCATTAATTAAGTACAAATTAAATGAATAACAAGACAGTCTTATACAGACAAATTAAATTTGTAAAATCATACAGTTATATAGTCCACTTTCCTCAGTATTAAATACTTTTTATATAAATGTATAATCTATTTTATAAGACAACGTGCGTCTTCGCTTATTAAGAAAACTATAAATGATAGAAATTACTTCTTCAGATAGATTGATTGTTGAATGCTAATTCAAGTGAGCAGTATTTTAGTGATTATATTACTGAAGGGGGGCCGTAGCTATAATCCGACAGTCCGATGGTCCGACAGTCCGATAGTCCATACGAAAAACTGTATATATAGGCCATATAAGGACAAGGAGATGAACCTCTGTACGCACCCCCAGGTAGATCCCAGAGTCCCTCTTTCTGATTTTTTGTTTACAAACTTTTCTCATCCTGAAGATGACTGAAATATTGCTTGCTGGACATCAATCAATCAATCAATCAATCAATCAATCAATCAATCAATCAATCAATCAATCAATCAATCAATCAATCAATCAATCAATCAATCAATCAATCAATCAATCAATCAATCAATCAAACAATTCGCATACATTATTGTATCCCGCTCTATTGATGTGTCGACATTGCTTTTTAACATAAATATTCCATGATAAAGGGCGGGGGACACTGGTACGCTCTTCTTTTTGTCTTTTCCTTTTTTGTATTTCTTTTTTTTTATATTCATCTATTTCATCTTTCTTTTCAATAGTGACTTTTCTTGGCTGGACTCGGCTACACGCTACTTGAATAAAGCCTGAAGTCGACGCTACTAAAAAATATACGGGATACTTACACGGCGGTTCATCACGACTGGATCCAGGTTTTTATGGAGTCCGTGTTGTTCATATATGTGTTTTGTAGAGTTCTTGTGTGGCCCTGCCAATTGTTTGTCCGTCTATGATATCGTGTTTCCGATATTCTGAGCCTTTCTTTGGTGAGTAAACGGTTCGGTTTCTGACCCCATATTACACATGTTATAGTGTTAACTTTCAAAGAAATAAAGCATTTGTCGGACTATCGGACTGTCGGACCGTCGGACTATCGGACTGTCGGACCGTCGGACTATCGGACTGTCGGACCGTCGGACTATCGGACTGTCGGACTGTCGGATTATAAGTCGGACCCCACTGGAGGAGTGAGAGAGAAATGTTTGTAACGAGAGTAATCAAGTCCAACATGGTTTACCGACTATGAAAATGATGCAGCTATATCACGTATAACGAGAACAAGTTGCTTTTTGATGATATATGTTTGCTGTGAGCTAGAACAATACGTAGTTTAATTTTTTTTATAGTGTTTGTGTCACAGTAACAGCACCGTAAATCGGCTGGTGCTGTTACTGTGACACTATCAGATGCACACCGTACAACCAACTTGTATCATTTCAAGTCAAATGCCGTAAGGTACGGTCAAAATTTTATATTTATAAAATGGACGCAACCACACAAGGGTAAGTTTTGTAGAATTTTCAGGTGGAATTATTCGTATGTCTGAATGAGTTTTGATTTAAGAAGAAGTCCATAGATATTGCACTATATACAGTTGGTACTTTCTTCATGTCTTTGTCAAATATGTAATAATTCAAGCTCATAATGTCAAGAAATCAGATCGAAAAAATACATTTCTGTTCTCCATCGGTTTTCCGTCATAAGTACCAATGATTTCAGGAAGAATCTAATGTTTGCAGCAGAGTTTGATCATTCGTTCTTCATTTTATACCATTTTCATAATTTAAAACAGCTTCAATTTCAATGTAATAAGCCGGTCAAAAGGGGAGGTTGCGATAAAATTGATACGATCAAAATCTGTCGAGAGTTTCTTTATGATACGATCAAAGAATGTTTTCAGACACGGTCATATGTGGTAGCCGCATTTTTAATAAAATATCTGACTACCCATGAACAGAAGGTAAATAATGTAGTTAGTCTTAATAAGTACGATATATTATGGACAAGGCACTGCCTTCAAGTGAACATCGAATTTTATCTCATTCTTGAAAGCACAGGGGCTTGAATCGATCGATCGCTTTCATTGAGGTCACGCGGCCTATATACCCTATATACTAAGAAGGGATGTAACCACCAACGTAGCCAAGCCACTACCACCTCTGTTTCAGGCTTGAAAAAAATATTTTAAAAAATCACACATTCAAACAATCTTTGTTGTCATTTGCTAGCAGATTGATTTATCTTTCCGACAAGACATAATTTTGCACAACTGCTTCACTCTAGAAGTCAGAGCACCCCTGCAAACTTGAAACTTGACTCCAAAATAGGTCACCAACGTTTTGCTATGGCACACAGTCAACGGTAAAACTCGAAGAGTAAAGAGCACAATTGCGGACTATATCCGCATAAATCCTGACTGTCGTAAATACCCATGAACGCCTTCGACTCAACTATCACCAGAACAGTTCACATAGTGCAGACGAAAAGCGGTAACTCACGTTTTTTCGGTCCGCTATAAATCCTTTCAAATCTTGGAAGCCATTGTTAAAAATACACAGCAGCAAATGAAATCTGTCATCTGATTGGTTAATATTTCTCACGACACGCCCACATTCTGATAACGCTTGAAATATATGCTTTAAAAAACATTTCAGTGAGAATTACTTTTAGAAGTAATTTTATATGATTATAATATACCTAAAAATCATTTACAATATTTTTTATATGTTACGAATAAGTAAAAACACTTACCCTGTCGTGAGAAATATTAACCAATCAGATGACAGCTCTATACTCTTGGAGTTTTACGGGTTGACTGTCCGTCATAGCAAAACGTTGGTGACCTATTTTGGAGCCAAGTTTCAAGTTTGCAGGGGTGCTAAGACTTCTAGAGTGAAGCAGTTGTGAAAAATGATGTCTCGTCGGAAAGATAAATCAATATGCTAGCGAATGACAACAAAGATTGTTTGAATGTGTGATGTTTTAATTTTTTTGTCAAGCCTGAAACAGAACTGGTAGTGGCTTGGCTACGTTGGTCGTTACATCCCTTGTTAGTATATAGGGTATATAGGCCGCGTGACCTCTATGGAAGCGATTCAAGCCTCTGTGCTTGAAAGTGACGGCTTGCGTTGGGGCTACTGTGTGTGTTATGCGCACACAGCACATATATAATTAAAATACGCTGTGTGTAAGAATAGCGCAATTTAGGGCTATTCTTACACTTTAATTTTATGGAATTTCCTGAGTGGTGGAATGGAATTTTAATTACCTGTAAGGCTAAAATAAGCATAATATATGATTAACAAAATTTTGTTTCCAACACCATTCTGACGTTCCTACATGTATATCTATATTATGATGTAGATCTACGATAACGTAACCCTCAGTCCGCTTGTGCTCCCGTTAGGGTTACGATTCTGTCTCATTTAACGGAATGGAGCAGCCCGAAATGATTCACACCGGGAGGTTTTTTTGTCCTAATTCCATTGTAAGTGGTTGGAAAAATTAACGGGGGTGAAAGATAAATATATTTAGGTAAAGCTTGAGGTGTTGAGTAAACGCTGCATCAATCCATGGTAGACTTATATCTATCTGAAAATTTGAATGCATGAAATCTTCTTTCTGTCCGACATTTTGTTTACAAGTTGCTATTTCACGTGCACTTGCCTCGTTTTGGAGATATCCTTATTTGGATCGGTTGCCATATTAGGAACATTGACGTAAATTTGTAAACAAATCGTAGTAAAAAGATGGATTTCCCTAATCCTGTCGGGAGCATTCCAAAAACATCACTTCCATTTAAAAGATGTTGTATTATCAACTCCTACTCTTCTTTCAACACCATTTCTAGCCCATATTTCTCTTTAACTCTCCATCGCTGAATATGTTCGATCGTCCATCTTTTTACTACGATTTGTTTACGAATTTACGTCAATGTTCCTAATATGGCAATCGATCCAAATAAAGAGATCTCCAAAACGTGGCAAGTGCACGTGAACTAGCAACTTGTAAACAAAATGTCGGACAGAAAGAAGATTTCATCCATTCAAATTTTCAGATGGATATAAGTCTACCATGGATTGATGTGCAGCGTTTATTCAACACCTCAAGCTTTACCTAAATATATTTATCTTTCACCCCCGTTAATTTTTCCAACCACTTACCACGGAATTAGGACAAAAAACCGCCCGGTGTGAATCTCTTAAGGCTGCCCCATTACGTTAAATGGGACCGAATCGTAACCCTCACGGGAGCACAAGCGGACTGAGGGTTATTTCAACTTACGTTATCGTATCGTGTTAAATTGCAAAATCCGGAACATAACATGCTACAGCCTCACAACAACTCGTTTTCCTGTCAAAAGTTAGCCTATTTAAGTCTGATTTACTACTTTATTATGTAACCTTACCCAAGTTATCTTCAATTTAATGAACAGAAGTTGAATTTTGAATGTACGGTTTGCATCTGGAGTTTAGAAAACATGGCGACAGAACATTTTTTACGGAACCTCTGATTACCGTTAATGCTGTCTGTTCGAGCAATGTCAATTGTTGAAACATTTTTTTTTCGGACAGATTCAGATTTTTACAGTTATCGTAAAATAGGGAAAACTCACTAAATGTAAGTATAGGAACGACAATGTCATTTGCGTGTTTAAAACACAAGTGCTTGATCAATTCCAGGTAATCTTCGTATGTCTTTGGCAATAGTAGCACACATACCTATCTATTTAGATTTCTGAAAATGAATGAATGAATGAATGAATGAATGAATGAATGGATGAATGAATGAATGAATGAATGAATGAACTAGAGTAATAAACTTCTAATTTGTAAGCAAATATCACCTGAAAATTTAGACCAGTCAAAATAAATGATAGCGACGGTATAAAAACGATAGTCTACACAATATATTCACCTGCTGTCCAGCTGAGGATTTTAATAAATCAAAGAACTAATAGGGAATTTGTGAAATTTCAGCTACACATGTTCTAATTTTGACCGTATCAATTTGTGGATCCAAACTACACTTGATCGTATCATAAAGGTGAATTTGACCGTATCTTATTTTGTTTTCCTAACACTGATTATCACCCCATAAAATCGTTATGATATCACTGCGGGTAGTGCTTTATACACGGAAGGACGGAAAACTGATTATATTTTTATGTTACAGTAGTTATATTTCCTTAACAGTTCGTTCTATTGACGAAAAATCGATGGAAAACGGAAATTTTAATTTTTTATCGGATTTCTTGTCGTTAAGGGCTTGAATTATTACATATTTGACAAAAACATGAAGAAAGTACCAACTGTGTATATAGTGCAATATCTAAGGACTTCATTTAAATCAAAACTCATTCAGACATACGAATAATTCTACATGAAAATTCTAAAAATACTTACCCTTGTGTGGTGGCGTCCATTTTATAAATATAAAATTTTGACCGTATCTTACGGCATTTGACTGAAATGATACAAGTTGGTTGTACGGTGTCTGATGGTTTTATGCAGTATTATTTGTGTGCACACATTTTAATCCTCAACAATACAAACAGCAAACAGTTAGAAATAAAGTCTAACAAAGGTGGACGGCAAGTCCAACAATTACAACGAAAAGAACATCAAATATTTCTAAAAGACGACGAAAATGTACACCCTAAAGTTTATATCGTGGGCACGTAATGATTACATATACAGACGGAACTACTTATATTGATATACATACCTTCTAATTTTTTTTAAAGGGTTTATACCTTTATTTAAGAATAGCAATTTTGCCTTACGATCTTTTCTTGCTTCCTTCTCCATTAAACATGTCGCCGCCATATAGCATAACAGTTTTAAAAAGATGGGTAAATAGATAATCCAATCAACCATTCTCTTGTAGCACATCATACCAAACCTCTAACAATAAAAATATATTTAATCGATATTTGTTTTGTAGAGATCATGACTTGCCCTCGAAGATTCCTGGTCGTATTTCTAGGATTTTGCGGGCTACTTATTTCCATTGGATTTCGTTCAGTTTTTGCAATGGTCATGGTGCACGTGATTAAGCCAGCAGGCAATGAAAATGTTTCCGGTGCTTCCGGTAGTTTTTCAAAAATGGATGTACGTATTTTCATGCATTTTCAATGTCGTTTAATGTAATCTTTCATAATAAGTTTAAGAGCATCAGAGTACTTATAAAACCAGTAACGAGTCGTTTAAAACACAAGTTCAGTTTAGGTAATATACATTTATACCTGTATATACATGTAGATTGAATTTATTTAAATTTGACACCTGATAACTGTAGTGTACAGTATAAAGAATATTTCAATTAGCATTGGATATACAGAGACCTCACACGACACCATAAACTTGTAATCGACCCCCCAAAATAGAAAGAAACACAAAGAAACGAAAAACAAAGAAAAAAAAACTTGGGGCATAGTCACTCCCATGTGATATTAATTTGAAAATCATACTAATCGCAGCTATGAATTGTGCACATCAATTGCGCAACATTTCATTTAAAGAAGAATGCAAATATCAAAAGTTGATATTGTAAAGCTATTGCTCTTATTAGCCACAAACAATCGTAACGTCGCATAGCCTATGCATGTGGGGTTCATAAATTACCGATAGCTCGATTAGTCGAGAGTATTAGAGCCAAAGTAAAAATGAGCGACCATGTCAGGAACGATTGCCCGTGCTTTATGTCACAGCAACGTGAAGATAGAGAGATGCACACTCACACATAAGTAACCGATTTCAGACGGCAACTGAAATGTCAAGGCAGCATGTACGCTCTCGTGGTCGCTACACATGCCCAAGAACGGTTCTGAATCGGTTGCGGGGGTTCAAATTGATGTCACGACGTAGGTAGGCTGATGCGCAACATACACACAGGCGGCGTCAAGGTCCATTGCAATGGTTGCATGCACCAGACTGGTTTTATCCGGATTATTTGAGACGTGTGATATTCACTGATATAAAATTCTATTAAAAATGAAAAATTATTCTACATAATTCAGATTTATCATTTGTGCAATCCACTCACGTGGAATAATTGCAGACGATATTTTTAAGAGAGACGCGTATAAAAAGTATATAATGTATGTTTCTGTCTTTTAATAATAGTGTATCAGCAGCAATAGCAGTTGTGATTTATCTTTGGACTGGACTGTGCAAAGTTCACTTTATTTTAATACAGCTTATTTTGTTGGAGGGCTGTTTACACAAGTACCAGGTGGAATCCTGGCTACAAGATATTCAGCAGTTAGGTAAGACTAAAATAAACATAAACTTCTTTACTTAAAATTTAGCACGATTCATATCATGTATGTATTCTCAGTTAAATCCCATTGAATATTCATGAGAGAAAAAACATGGTTTTGCATTGTATTTTGTTACATCTAGATTATTCGCTGTGGTATGTTATGTATGTCATTGCCAAACTGGAAGGACTGCAACAATTTTGCAGCAATCTTGCGACAAGCCTTTATTCTATGCGATACCAAAGGAGAATTGGAAATTGAGTTCACAAATGTTCGCCGCTAACACCGAACCTCGGGCGAATTTTGGGATTGTGTATCATGAGGTCACCAAAATCCTTACCAAAACGTCTCCAGAAAATCTGATCAGACCCATCTGATATTTCGGGCGCATGCCTAAATAATATGTCCTGTTTCTTTAAATTTGTAAATTTCTTGTAATCAAGGCTATTTTGTAGTTAGCAGTTTTAATATAATTTTTGCGGCATTTTATCCCTTATGATTTGAATAAAAAACTGAATATCTGTAGAATGAACAAATCATAAGTTATCGTGTGACTAATTAACGATTGTTTACAAATAATGGCAATAATCAGACGAAACAGGTTGCAAACATAAATTCCACGCTGAGCAGGAACTGTTTATCCTTCCGGAGCACTCCGGTTTTTAGTGGGATTCGTGTTACTCGATCTTTAGTTTTCTGTGTTGTGTATTGCAGATCATTTTCTTTTTGTCCTTTTTCATTTTGGTCACGTCTGTCCTTATTCAAATTAAGACTTCTGATTACTCAAACTGCTATTATAATTATCTATGTGTTCATCCATCGAGATTGTGTGATATACGTAGGAATGGGAAGTGTATCTGTTTTATTCTTAGCTCTTTTGTCTAGTAGGGTTTCTCATCTCATGGAGGTCAACATGTCGTACGTAGGAATATGACACACAAGTCTGAAGAGGTACGGGAGTAAAAGGACGAATCAGCTATTAAAAACCACAACATAAGGAAAAAAAGAACACAAGTGAAGACTACATAGACCAGGACAAAACATCATAATTGAGACCAGGAGCTCAGCAAAGATTATCACCCACTTGTCACAATAATGGCACCCATCGTGAAGTCGTAATATCAGACATTACTGGTAATGAATAATCTAAAAGTTTTATCCATTCTAAAGAATACAGATTATCTTTATTATTTATTGTTTGTTTCTTTGATGGTGTTTAACGCCACTTTCAAAAATATTTCAGTTACATCGTGGCGGTCAGCTTTATTGGGGGAGGAAACCAGAGGACCCGGAGAAAACCACCGACCTGTCGTAAGTCACTGACAAACATTATAACATAATGTTGTACACCTCGCCCTGATCGAGATTCGAACTCACAACTACAGTAGTGATAGACACTGATTGCATAGGTAGTTGTAAATCTAACTACCATACGATAACGGCCACGATGGCCCCATCTTTATTATTTAATAAAATGATTTCCATATTTGTTTCAGAATCTGTGGTATATCTATATTATTATCTAGCATACTTATGACTATTCTTCCTGTTTGTATAAAGAATGGCCAGTATTACGTAGTCATGGTGATAAGAATATTACAAGGTATTATAGAGGTAAGCCAGATAGCAATCGAAAATTTAATTATATTTGCTCAAAAATAATATTTAGATTGATAATTACTTAAATTAAATCTAAGATATTTCTTTTTATGTATCTTATTCTGTAGTTCATAATACTAGTAGTTTTTTTTTTGGGATATACTTTCTTCCCTTCCAATATTAGCTACATGAATTAAAATTTAGTTTACTGCATAAAGTCTAAAAGTGGCAGAAAAAACAGTAAAATAGTATATGTATCAAACATTGTTTACACATATTAATACAACATGTATAAGTTATTATTCATTATATAGTGCAGTTGCAATCTAATTAAAATGAGATGCTTGTTGTATGAAGAGTTTGAAGATACAAAAGGGATAATCAGAATCCGTCAATCAGAGGACAGACAATTCAATGAGACAACTCAATGGTTAAAAGAAAAAGGACAAAAGGAGAAACAACGATCTACAAAACACCACGAACACAGAAAACTAAAGATCGAGCAACACGAATTCTACTAAAATCAGGGGATGAACTAAGGTGCTCCGGAGGGTAAGTAGTTCCTGCTCCACTAGTGACACCCGTGTATCTTTTTGTATTTTTTTTCTGCGATACACCAACATCCCGTAATAAAGTCACGTCAGGATTCATACATTCAACCAACCAATCAGTGATGATCCTACCAATTCTTGAGATATTAAAACCGAGCATGCGATGAGTGTTGTTGTCTTGAGTGGTCAGTTTATTTAACTGTCTTACATATGATTGAACGGTCAAAGGTGAATGTCATGGATGACATTACACAGAATGGGATGTCGTTAAATGTTAGTATATCGCAGAAAATCAAAATACTTACCCCCTCCCCCTCCCCCAAACATCTTATATCTATTAGATTGCTCTAGTGGATATGCACAATCTTATTATGATTCATTAAATGTACTTTCTTCATATATATGTATTTTATTTGTCATTTCTCCATTTGTAGGGTCCGTCGGTTCCTGCTATAAATGGCGTAATATCTGCATGGGCTCCAAAGTCCGAAAAGTCTAGAATGGTAACGATTGCATTTGCAGGTACAGAATACACAGAAAAAAACATGTTTACCTTATTAATGCAATCAATTGAAATATTGTTTATGTTGTATTACTTATACAGACACCTGATATATTTTGATATCTTTGAATTGTTTGAAGTTGTGTGTGAAGCGAGTGAAACAACAAGTACAAATATAACATTTGCTAAGTAACTAAATAAGTTCCAAAATCTAAAAGAAAAATAGTAGAAAGAGAGACAAAATTGATACCACTAACACTCTTATACATGACTGCTTACTTTCCAGCTTTGGCATAGGAACTTCAAAATATAATGTCGTGGTTAAAC
>MJUT01005333.1:435292-458405 GCA_002080005.1 Gigantidas platifrons
GGCTTCTTATTGCCCTTTTGGTATCCTCAAAGCGGCTTACGGCTTCTTATTGCCCTTTTGGTATCCTCAAAGCGGTTTATGGCTTTTTATTACCCTTTTGGTATTTCTCAAAGTTTTCAGTAATCTATCGAAAATAACAAACAACTAATACGATTACTTAATCGTAACAATATTACCTTGAAAATAAGAGGGTCAAATATAGCATCGGTAAGAGAAAACTTTATTTTGAGTTCATTATTAGTGTTTTGTGTATAGAGTGAGTGAGTGGTTGTTGTAATAGCACAAACCCAGCAATTTTTCAGCTATATCATGGCGAAAACAAGCTACATTTCGATGAGATGATAATAAGGTCCGCTTTTTACAAGACCAACAAGCTAAGTTGGATTGTTATAGTGCTAGCACATTGAAACGACGGCCCACGGNTAGACATGTCGCTCCACTTGGACACATTATCCTGATTCCGAGCCAAACAGTCTTTGCTTTTTCTTCTTAATGCTGCGTGCTTAGCGGAGAAGCAACAAATACCAATTTCTTAGTCTTTGGTTTGACCCTATCGGGACTCGAACAATCGATCTACCTCACTCGAAGCGAGCACGCTAACTATTCCACCACTGATGCGTTTTTGAGTATATATTTGTTAGCTTCCCAATAGTATACATAACTTGTGGTGATTCCCCTTGCTGATAGAAATTGATTCCATTTTTTCAGCATAAAAATACAAAGTATAATGTAACAGTGTTAGACAAAATTAATTTATTTGGCAGACATAAATGTCAAAATTGATAGAAATAGGCTAATATAAACAAATTTGATCAATTATTTCTGAATTTGATTTTCCCTCCATTTCAATCATACCTCCAGATAGAATTTAGCGATATACAATTTTGATCAAAATATGAAAGTACCAATATTTAATAACGTCTATATTAGAAATAAATTGCATTCAAGAAAGTCAAAACCCTCAGATTTAGAAATTTATTATTAAAAAAACTATTTTGAAAAAATGACAAGAAATGTATTAAAATGATATTAAGATAAGAATATATGTTTATGTGTTTCGTTAGACATATTTACTGAACAACCTGTATAAATTATATTGCAATGATAGAAGTTAACTGGTGTACCAGCTTTGTTTATATATCAATAATATGCAATAGAACATTTGCACATTTTCAACTTTGTCCTAAAATGCACTCTAAGTTTACGGGAGTTACTTCCCTTTAAGACGGACAAAAGGACACCATTTCATCCAAAGTTCAATAACGATAACATATATTTTTTCCCATAATTTGTTTAAAATTTTAGAGTTGGAAGAAGCTGTGAATTCTTTATTTGCTCTATAATACCAATATTCCTTGAATTACAATGTACATATATTGTCAATAAAATCAGAGATATCTAATATAAAACGCACCAAGCGTTTCTGTAAGAACCTTCATCAGATACTCTCCGAGTCAAAATATTGGAGGGCCCGGGTTGCTCAGTGAGTTCGGTAGCTGGAGTACCTAACAACTCATACAAGCCTATCACCAATACGACGTTGGTTCGCGCCCAGCTTTGTAAATTACAAAAAATGTGGTGCACTCGACTCGCAGCCGCATGTGATATAGTTTACCAGTTGCTTGCCCATGGTCGGTGGTTCTCTCCGGGTACTCCCGGCTTCTTCCACCACTAAAACTGGTTGCAATGATATAGCTGAAATATTGCTGAAAATGGCGTTAAACACCAAAAATCAATCAATCAAAGTATTGAAAGTGAAATAATTCAAAAATCTTTGGGAGCAACTAAGGAAAAGATCTTCGTTTCTCCCTAAAAAGACAATACACTACACATGACAAAACTGAAGGACAACATAAACATGGACAGTACAATAGCAGGATCAATAAATACTGGTAGTTATATAACTGTTACCTCAGGAGATGGGGCCGTCGTAGTCGTGATCGTATGGTGGTTGGTTTACAGACATCACATTTCCACACTTATGATTTCTGTCAATCATACAATGATGTAGGACCTATTCTGAAAAAGGTTGGTTTTTATGTACAACATTTTGAATTTACCAGATGATTTAGAAACCCATTACAGTTTACAGTGTTATTTTTAATAATATCCAGTAAATAAATGATCATATTTGCGGTCTATGCGAATTTACAACACTTTCTTATTGTATTACGGGCCGCTGTGCTCGTGATCGTTTTGCAGTTGGATTTACAACTACCTGTGCAATCATTGCCTATCATCACTAAAGTTGTGAGTTCGAACCCCGTTCATGGCGAGGTGTACTCGATACAACATTATGTGATAAAGTTTGTCTGTGACTTGAGACAGGTCGGTGGTTTTCTCCGGCTACCCCGGTTTCCTCCACCAATAAAACTGACAGCCACAATATAGCTGAAATATTGTTGAAAATGGCGTTAAAAGCAATAAACCAAATTCGTTTTAATTATTTAGATTATATTCCTGAAATTAAATGAAATAAAATGAAAAAAACAAACAAGACAGCACTGTCGGAACAGTTCCAAAATCCAAGAGAAAGCAAATCATAGAATGAGATAAAAATCGATACCCCCAAGACACAAAAACATGTCAGCTCACTTTCCTGGCTTGGTACAGGCACTTCAACAATAACAATGTAAGTATGTTGAAATGACACACAGGAAGTTACATTTATGGACACTCACACAGGAAGTTACATTTCTGGACACTCACACAGGAAGTTACATTTCTGGACACTCACACAGGAAGTTACATTTCTGGACACTGTTATCCTTTGTTTCTTATGTAGTATCTGTCGTGATGTAATTTTGATAGTAGATACAGATTATATACAGGAATCAATTTGGCGTATCCATACAAGATACATTCAGTGGAAATATCAGACGAAGAGCAGTTTAGATTTGATTAACAATATTGATGTAGTTAAAATAAATATTAATTATTGTGATCCAATAAAACAAACCCTTGGGTTAAATAACAGGCTTTTCATTTGGTACGGTTTCATTTAAGCAGTTCTGTACGCCGGAAATAGGTCTAGTTAATATAGAGACAAGATTAATTTAGTGATTGTTCTTAGTGCGTTATTTGAATTTAACAATGTGGTGAGGTAAATTGTCTGTTTTACGACAGAAAGGGTTATGCACTTACACTGTCTAGAATAATGTCACCTAACATCATGTGGAGTTTTTAAGGCAGCCTTTTTTGTTTCTCATTTGTAGCATATGCCGATTGAAATCTTGGCCTCGAACAGGCATCAAAAGATTGCGGGATTAAACTGGTCAATGTGACTGCAACCACTCCAATTTAATAATTTGTTGTTTCCAAATAGGAATACATATATACAGAAACAATTAGAGAACCATGCAGATATTCGCTTAGAACTACTCAAAAAGACAAAGCAATATGACAAAACCGAACGACAACATAAACATGGACAGTACAATAGCAGGATCAGTAAATGCTGGTAGTCATATGATTACATAAGAAAGTAAGATCTGTTAGTTAAAGACCATTACATTTAGGACAAACACATAACTGATACTGCTAACAGATTTGATATCAAGTAGTCATGAACATCTAAAGGAATCAATGATCTCTGTGAAAGACTAGAATAAATAACTCATCAACTTATTGGACTTAAATATTGGATATTAAATTATTATAGATAGTAATGCACTGATTTATTAATTGCTAGTTGGACCTACTAGTTCTACAATGTACCAGCAGAATGTATATATTTGTAGCAAAGAAAATCTTACTCATAGAGTCAACTATAGTTGCTTAATTATGGTTGTTAAGTGAAACAATGTGGTATAGGACCGGACGGTTATCTGCTCCTGTCCCACGCACGACACATATAGTAATGTCTTAATTCTTAACGGGAACCATGGCAACTGTGGGAAACAAGAAGAGTTTGAAGATACCAAAGATATAATCAGAATCCGTAAATCAAAGAAGGACAGACAACACAGTGGTAAAAAAATGATTGATTGATTAATTGATTGGGGTTTAACGCCGATCTTAGCAATAGTTCAGCTATATCGTGGTGTGTCGAAAGAAAATGGACAAAAGGACAAACAGCGATCTACAAAACATTACACAGAAAAACTAAAATTCGAACATCAGAGGGTGAACTCATGTGTTCAGGAAGGGCTTGCAGTTCCTGTTCCACATGACATCCGTCGTGTTACTGTTAAACAACACGAACATCATCTGATAAAGGATGATTCATATGGCAACAAATAATGAAATGCTTAGATCTGTTGTAATGACACTTTCAAAAATACTTGTGTTATGTAGTAATGGTGCTTAGGCACGTAAAATCACAAATCAATAAATGTTGACGACAGTGCAACGTGTGCAATTTTTTGAGATGATAAGCTACCGTCATCATGCAAAGAAAAACCTACCATATTAAATTACCATTACGAGAATTTCATCTAATCTCCCAACAAAACACTGATAGAAATTATGCAGGTTATTCGTTTTTGATAAATGCGATATCAGAAAAGGATTAAAAGAATTAAATGCACAAGGCCTTTGCATTGGAAATAACAATACTTAATTTATAACGAGTTAAACAATTAACTAAATGGTTATTGAAATAAAAAAAAATCAAACAACAAGCACAAACAAACAAACAAACAAAGCAAAAAGTAAAAATCAGAATAAATTGATTAACAATCATCATTCGGCCAGTTATTTTTCTTCCTTAAATAATAGACCTATTACATATAAAAAAAAGAAACATACAAATTCCAATCATAAAGAGATTTTGACTAAAAACGCCATCTTTTCGCAATGAACATTTAATGCATAAATGGGTTTGATGACCTTAATACCAAAAAGATACTCTAAAATAGTCACTTTAAATTGGCAACAGTGTTGACATTTGAAATTAAACAAAACCCAATAATAATAGAAGGATAGTGTTATTAACATCGTATTTCATAAAACAGAAGTGCCAAACCAATTTCCTTATACAAAATGAATATTTAGGCTATTGTAATTTCCGTCGATGTCGATTATAAAGATTTAAAATGAGCATTTACATTTCAAAATATGTATTATTGATCTAATTTTAAAAGTCATTTGGTTAATCATGGTTTTATTTCAGTTCACACACCACGAGAGTGATTGAAATAAAGTGAAAAAAATAAATAAAAAAACTGGCAACACTGTCGGAAAAATTCCAAATTTCTATCCAAAAATTGTAGAAACAAGTCAAAAGAAGGATACTCGTAACACCGCTCATTTTTCTGGTTCGGTGCAGGCACCTAGGAAAAATATGGTGGGTTTAGGCGAGATTTATGGGCCTAACCTTCCCTCTAAGTGAAATGAGCGGTCATGCAAGTGACAGAAACTGTCCTCTTAGTGAAATGAGCGCTCATGCAAGTGACAGATACTGCCCTCTTAGTGAAATGAGCGCTCATGCAAGTGACAGATACTGCCCTCTTAGTGAAATGAGTGGTCATGCAAGTGACAGATACTGCCCTTTTAGTGAAATGAGTGGTCATACAATTGACAGATACTGCCCTCTTTAGTGAAATGAGCGGTCATGCAAGTAAAGATACGACACCCTTAGTGAAATTAGCGATCAGGAAAGTAAAAGATACTGGCGATTTAGAGAAATGAGCGGTTATGCTGGGGACAGATACTGCACTCTTAGTGAAATGAGCGGTCATACAAGTGACAGATACTGCCCTCTTAGTGAAATGAGCGGTCATGCAAGTAAAGATACGACACCCTTAGTGAAATCATCGGTCAGGAAAGTGACAGATACTGCCCTTTTAGTGAAATGAGCGGTCATACAAGTGACAGATACTTCCCTCTTAGTGAAATGAGCGGTCATGCAAGTAAAGATACAACACCCTTAGTGAAATTAGCGGTCAGGAAAGTGAAAGATACTGGCCACTTAGAGAAATGAGCGGTTATGCAAGTGTAAGATATTGCCCTCTTAGTGAAATGAGCGGTCATGCAAGTAAAGATACGACACCCTTAGTGAAATCAGCGGTCACGCAAGTGATAGATACTGTCCTCTTAGTGAAATGGGCGGTCATACAAGTGACAGATACTGCCCTTTTAGTGAAATGAGCGGTCATACAAGTGACAGATACTGCCCTCTTAGTGAAATGAGCGGTCATGCAAGTAAAAATACGACACCCTTAGTGAAATTAGCGGTCGGGAAAATGAAAGATACTGGCCACTTAGAGAAATGAGCGGTTATGCAAGTGTAAGATATTGCCCTCATAGTGAAATGAGCGGTCATGCAAGTAAAGATACGACACCCTTATTGAAATCAGCGGTCACGCAAGTGATAGATACTGTCCTCTTAGTGAAATCAGCGGTCATACAAGTGACAGATACTGCCCTTTTAGGAAATGAGCGGTCATACAAGTGACAGATACTGCCCTCTTAGTGAAATGAGCGGTCATGCAAGTAAAGATACGAGATACGACACCCTTAGTGAAATTAGCGGTCAGGAAAGTGACATATATTGCCCTCTTAGTGAAATGAGCGGTCATGCAAGTAAAGATACGACACCCTTAGAGAAATCAGCGGTCACGCAAGTGATAGATACTGTCCTCTTAGTGAAATGAGCGGTCATGCAAGTGAAAGATACTGCCCTCTTAGTGAAATGCGCGGTCATGCAAGTGTAAGATACTGCCCTCTTAATGAAATGAGCGGTCACGCAAGTGAAAGATACTGTCCTCTTAGTGAAATGAGCGGCCATGCAAGTTAACGATACTACCTTCTTAGTGAAATAACTGGTCATGCAAGTGAAAAATACTGTAATAATTGCATATCCCAATATAATTTTTCCTAGATCTGTTCATCCGAAAAACTACGTATGATTATAGATAACGTCCTTTCCCGCCTTCTAAACCAATTGACATTATACAAGAATAGCATTTTGTTATTTTCAAAAGTTCAGTTTTCCCTCCTGGGTTTAGTGAAAGAAAAATAATAAAATGTCAATATAAAATAGTCATCATCTATCAATCCTACATAGATCATGTACAACTAATGGTATATCCGAGTACGATTGACATATCCAATATGTTTATATCTATATATGCATTTGTTGTATGTCATTAAACTTATATAACATGGGTAAAAAGTGTTTTTTCTCAAATAAAAATTTCTATAATACAATGCGGTTAATTATTATATATCGCCTTCTTCAGCTTCATTGTAATTGTACAAAATAAATGAAGATAAAAAAAAAATACCACACCATGGGAACAGTTCCATTTTTATTTTATAAACAAATTAGCTCAGATATGTCAGATACATGCAATCAACCATTATCTAAGTTGACAGAAACAAGTATTGCTCTTATATAGTTGAATTCATGTGAGTCTCGAGGAATATAAAAATGTAGATATCACATTTAGTGCCCACGACGTGTTTCTGGAATAACCTTCACCAGATGCGATCAAAATGGAAAGATTGGAAAACCAAACAATTTAAAGTTTAGGGAGCAATGAAACCAAAGGGCATACACAGATAGCCAAAATCTAAGGCTAAGGTCAACTATTTCTGAGGGAGGAGAACCTTACAAAAATTGGGTTGTAAATGTTCTTTTTGGCAATTGTTACAGTAAGACATTTCGTCATGTTGAAACTAATGACATTTTGATAAAGTTAAAAGTTCAAGTTTCCATTCCACATAAATAATCTGTGATAAAGGCAAATGTTTATTCATCTGGTCACAGGGACCGTATTCCAAGTTTTCCTGTGTGAAAAGATATACATGTATGCTTATGATAATGACTTTTTATAGTTTGTTAGTCAGTTGTTAGTTAGACTTTGAATAATAAACATGAAACATAAAGTGATCTCTCCGTTACATTGGTACTCATATCACCACTCAAGTTGTGAGTTCGAACCCCGCTCAGGTGAGGTGTGCACGATACAACGTCATGTGATAAAGTTTGTCAATAGCTTGCGACAGGTCGGTGGTTTCCTCCGGTCTCCTCCAGTAAATAAAACTGACCGCCACGATATAACTGAAATATTGTTGAAAGTGGCGTTAAGCACATCAAAGCCAAACAAAACCAACCAAACCTACATCGGTACCCCGTACCAAAGGGTCCCAAGTTGGAGATATATATATACATGTGTTAGTTCCCATGTTGCATAATACATACAACATTTATATACAGTACAAGAACCGCACCACACTCAAAACATTTGTTCATATCTTTATATGAACTTTACTTTTCACCTAGTTCATGATATTTATGGTTTGTACAATTGTTCTAATAATGGACATGGCTGATAATACAGTTCAGGAGCAGTCAGTCGACAATCAACAATCAGCTAAAAATAACAGCACTCGTATATCAATCTGTAATTAATTCATTAATGTGGAAAGACCTACAATCTGTAAAAAGATACCCAACAAATGCAATAATTGTACTTGTGAAAGATTTTCTGATTCATTTATCAATAAATTGGTCAAAACCTTTATCAACTGTAAGTTAAGGACCGGTTAACAGTCATTTTAGTGTATGGTGTATGATGAAGTCCCTGCTGTGACTGAAATGTAGAACAACAATAAACAGAGCTGTTGCTTCACTTTAATTTGTGTCTAAGAGTAAAGTTTGATAATCTCTCATGTTCATTGACATCAATATCATTACTTACTAATCATTAGCAGCTATTATATGTTATGGGAGGGTAAGGGACCTGACATTATTCCAATACGTGGCTTCATTGTTGATGTACCTTCACTAACACTAGTGGTATAATTCAATCGTCAAGCAACGGAGAAACTAGGTAGCATTTTTTATATATCTGTCCTCTCCATAGCACTACTGGTGTTTTTGAATCGTCAAGCAACGGAGAAACTAGGTCACATTTCTATAAAAATATATCTCATCTCCAGGGTTCGCTAGAAGTAATAACAAAACATCAATTTTAATTGTATGCTGGATGTCGTTTGTGCTAACGATTATGTTAGTATCCACTAACCGACATTCCTTAATACAATAGACAATGATAAATCACAATACAGGAAAACTGGAAACTTTTATTATCTAAGTATCAATCTTATTAGAGATTTACTAAACGACCAAATCCAGACATAATAATAACAACGTTATATCAAATTAATAAGACCAGTGTAGCTAACGTGAGAATAGAAATAAACTAGTAATGTCGTGGTATGTCAAATGAAAGTAATATAACGGTTAGGATGATGGTGTTAGGCGCCACTTTCAACAATATGTCAGTTATAAAGTGGTGGTGGAGGGAACACAAGTACCCGGAGAAAACAACAGACCTGTCGCAAGTCACTAAAAACCTAACCACATCATGTTGTATCGAATACAGCTCGCCATGAGCGGGATTAGAACTCCAAACTTTAGTGGTGATAGTCTCTGATTGCATAAGTAGTTGTAAATCCAACTACAATGCGATCACAACCATGGCGGCACCGGCAAAAGTAACACAAATATGATAAAAGCAAGTAATATACTAGACATGTCATAATAGGTTAGAATAATATCAAATACCATAGATCACATCATTAATATTCTAAACTTGAGGAAAATCGCTCGTAGCCATTGGCTGTTGGCAATCCTCGTTAAACAAATAAAGAATAAAATTAATATACTACACAATTCATATATGTCATGGTGGAAAAATGAAATTGATTAATCTTAATACTTTTACTTTTACAAGCGTTAAACTGTCGCAAGATAAACATAACAAGAAACGGAGGAAATATTCAATATTCGGACAACACAACACAAAAACAGATGTAACAGGGTCTGGTTACACTCCCGGAGCAACTGAGCCAACTCGGCTTTTAGTATGTTCGTTTTACTCAATCTTTAGCTTTCTGTGTAGAGTTTCTTTTTGTCACATATGCTTAGTTTGTTCATCTTCGATTTACGACTTCTGATTTCCCCTTTGGGATCTTCAAATGTTCTTCCTGATATACTAGAAAACGAATCACGTACATAAAAAAGACAATTACGTAAATTTTGTAAGCTGTGAAGAATGAAATATGAAGGATGAAAAAAATAATTCAATATCGACACCAAACTCCATTGCAGTTCCAGCTCCGAGACACATACTGCTCTCCAGTTAATTGTGTCGTGTGGAGAATCACATTCGGAGCGGATACGAAAACTGTCTGGAGTTTGTATCTCCACCAACCTAATTCGGTTGTTTCGAATCATTTCCATTCCGTCAAAATTTTGTTATTTTCGTCTGCCAGATCACGTGATTTCGATGGAACTGCTGGTCCTGATCTTCCGGTGTCAATGTACACAACAAAAACTCCAATCGATATGTGCCGTTTTAACGTTCGATTCTCAAGTTAAAAATATCTTAACATTTTCTGTAAAAGACAGATATCAATTAAATTATTTTATTTGTAGCAAAGACTTCAACGCAGAGACAAATAATTCTTTAAAATTAAATTTGTTTTCTTTCTTTATTTGCGGCTGTCAGCATCATGCAAGGAAAATGATCTGCCTTTATGTATATATTTCTTATACAAGACAGATAGTGGGGTACCGAACACCAGTATTTATTCAGCGGTTTCCTTGGTGTCTCCATATTACAATTACTTATAATCTACCGCATCTACGACTATGATATGCTGACGTTGTCACAGTAATAGCGTAAACACCGGAAGTCGCCTGCCTATTTGTTCAGACGTCAAGACACGAAAAAGACGGAACGTGGTCGGAATTGACATGATTCGAAACAACCGAATTTTGGATTTATAGGGAGGTTTTATTGATGTTTTTATTTGACCTCAACATATGTCTTATTCATAACGTATCAACGGGATTATAACTAGAGTAACACACCGGGTTCAACTAGTGAAACATGAACTGTTTATTCTTCCGGAGCACTTGATTTCATTACGTATTTTAGTGGGATGTGTGCTGCTCGATCTTTATTTTTCTATTTAGTGTTTAATAGATAGTTGTTTGTCCTTTTTGTTTTGGCCATTGTGTTGCGTATCCTTCGATTTACGGATGCTGATTACTCTTTTGGTGTCTTCAAACTCATCTTTGTACAACATAACTGACAATTCCTGTCGACAAAACATGTAAATGTAAATGAAAATTCAATAACGATCTATCCATCATACAGACATTTTACTGTATCTCCCTATTCCAATGATTTACTGTATAAATCCCTATGGCTTGTCCACTAAACATGTCACAAAAAGATTCCATCAGGAAAATTACTGTCATAAACGTAAATAATTTGTGTTTTTTTATTTGACGGCCCATTATCTCGTCTTTATAGCATCCTGAGGATGATGCAAATCCCTAAACCTTTTTTTTTTCAAATGGTCATTGTGAAAAACAATGTCACAGAACTAGGACAATGTCAGTAAACATATTAATCAAATTCAATGTTTGACTGCTGTAATTATTAATTTTTTTTTTAAAGTGATCCAGTATTTGAAGTGTGATTTTATTTTCCATTTCCCAAAGATGAAAAAAAACCAACACATTCTACATTAATTTGTTTTGTCACAAGGACAACTATAAACTAATACGGGTGCTATAATTGCATTTATTTATGATTCGATAACAGGTGAACTTTCTAAAGAAGAGCTATAAAGAAGAAAGTCGCGTCTGCTGGTGACAGCGATAGTGTTAATGTAAATAATCAGAATGTGTTAGGAAATGAAAGGAAACAATACAAACGTAGACATCTAGATAACGTAGAGCAGCATACGATACGTTTCTGGAATGACCTTCACCAAAATGGTTAGTACGGTGCGCTTGTTCTCTGACACGGAAGTATAAAGTAATAAATCACATGTGACTTGTCACACAAGTTGAGAGCACCGTAATTGCTACTAGACTAAAGAAATTGTTTTTTTATTTTATTTTTTTATTTTGAAGTACTAGCTAGTATTATATACTGAAGAAAGGAAGTTGATACAAGTATCCATCATGCATCATCATAGATAGGCGTAGAGAAATATTAATCATTATTTCCGGCATGTAATTTTTTGTCGACTGTTGATTGGATGATGCCACATTGGCAAAATCACTGGCACTTTCCTTGTCGGCAAGTATCTTCGTAGGAGGATTTTCTTGCGCAACCAATTTAAGTATGACAATAACATTGAAAAGATGTGCCTTTCATAACAAGCCCCTGATCTCATTTATTGTTTGTGGGCTGTCAGAACTCCGTTTCCATCCAGATAGAAAATATCTAAGTACGTCATGTATGTTACATTTGATATACTATTCTACCAATCAAATGATCTTAGTAAAGGTTATTCTAATTATTGGAATAGGTAAACTAAGGTAGCAAAGAATCCACCTTATTATTTAGTGTTGTCGTCATGTAAAATTTGTTCATCCAAGTGAGATTTCAATGTAAGTTTGTAGTATAGATATACATGTATATAATTATTTGTATTTAGAATAGGAAGAGGGGCCGGTGTGATCGTATGGTAGTTGGACCTACAACTGCCTATGCAATCAGTGCCCATCACCACTAATATTATATATTCATATCATGCTCATAGTGAGGTGTACTCGATACAACATTATGAGCTAAAGTTTGTCGGTGCCTCCTAACAAATCGTTAGTTTTCACTGGGTACTCCGGCTTCTTCCACCAATATAACTGACCACCATTATATAAATGAAATATTGTTGAATGTGACGTTAAACACCATAGCCTTAACCATAACTGTGAAAAGATATAAGAACTTGGATGGACAAAAAAGTACTAGTATATATATTACTATTGCTGCAAGATATGTCAACCATTACGGCGCATGTCGTCTTTATTTCTGTTTGATATATATTTATTATTATTATTGGTAGAGATGATTCTTTGCTCATTTTATTTTCTTTTTTCGTTCTGATGTAATGTTGTGTTGATACATGGCCTCATACAACTTTCTAGTACTTCACGACAACAGCGATGATGTCAATTTCATTATTGTGAATTTTGTAAAGGGCTACTATTTTACTTTTTGTTATGGTTTTTATTTACGTGTGCAACACGGTTTCCAAGTCAGAAGACGTTCATTTCGTCAGACAGTAACACGACGGGCATCACCAGTAGAGCATTACTTGCCAACTTTAACGGAGCACCGAGTTCATCCCGGGTTCTCACGAGTCAAGATATAGTTTTCTATGTCGTGCTTCATTTGTCGTTTTCGTACTTCTGTCTACATCGACTTGGTCCACTAAGAACACTTTAATATATCTGATACAAGGATCTTGGTTTGCCATTTCTGCAGTACGAGTACAAACGTGGTAAAGTACTGTAACATACCATGACCGTAATATCTAATTGTACTTCATTCCAGAGAATTATTGTAGAATGCTAGTCTACGTGCACATCATTCATGTCTAATAAGCATGTATAATTAAATTTGATTTATTTCTTTGAAGCAAGCATATTCTGTCAAAAAGGAAAAAATAATTGGAAATGGCTGCAATATTGAATAAATATCCATTATTAAGTATTTACTCTCCTAGACTATTATAACGTTGGTTGTTCGCATATGAAATAGAAATGAGTATAAGTCGTGGTGTTTTTATGTTATGATATGACGTGAGAGGTTATTGTTCATCGTTGTGTAGATATGGAAGAATTGTTCACTACCTTTTTCAATAAATTTCTTAGAAATACGTGTTAACTAGAACCTCATAGATGATTCAATATATTACTTTTGCTAAGCTAAAAATTATTCGTTAAGTTCCAGGATTTCTCCCGAATTGTCGGTATGTTATATTTTCTGCAACAACTTATATTGTTAGATTCTAAATATTTCAATGTGACTTTGGAGAAACAACATGATTTCACCATCACTAAATAGGTTGTATACATGTATCTACAAAGAAACATAGAAAATGTATTATTCTCTTCATTTCTCTAGATTCAAAGGTGATTTGAGGGAACGCCACAACTCTTCCTAAGCGAACACCAGCTTAACATGTATAATTTTACTCCTTAGTGTTCACTTGCAAATCATGACTTCTCAGTAGTTACACATTTCTTTATTTATACAGACATCATTCCATCCGTAAGACACTATTATATTTCTGCAAAATCGGTCTGGTATTTAATCCCCGAAATTTGAAATTGTACGCCATTCCATCATGTCCATGCATATTTAATATTGGGCCTGTCAACATTTGTTTACCCGGACATAGTTTTCGTCATTAAATCGCAGGTGCAAAAAACTATCACTTGGGCGTCTATATAGTATCGATATTTATCCTGCAATGAGCACTCTAGTAAGCAAATTAATAACATGTGTCGAATACAGGTGTGCTGTAGTTTGTATAATATACAAATACAGCTTCAAGACACGCCACACAACTTACTTTGGGGCCCACGAAAGGTTTGAGGAATATTTATTTTTCTAAATTAAAAAAAAAAACACTACCTAACTTTGAAATTGCAGGATAAAAACAATATTAGTGTATTGTAGAAGAATATAGAACATATTTGTATTCGGCACGGAACTGGGGGAAAATGCTCGGCTAAAGCCTCACATTTTCCTTCCAGTTCCTTAGCCTCATACAAATATTTTCTATATTCTTCTACAATACACTAATATTGTATATAATGTGATTATCGGAATAACAACACGATTGTATAACATTTCAAACAATCTTGATTCCACATAAAAAATACATAAGTTCATCCCCGGTTTTTAGTGGCATTCGTTTTGCTCCACCTTGAGTTTTCTGTGTAATGTTTTGTAGATCGTTATTTGTACTTTTTCTTTTGACCGTTGTGCTGTCTGTCCTTCTTCGATTTACGAATTCTAATTACCACTTTGGTATCTTCAAACTCTTCTTTAACTTATAAATTCATGCTATCAAAATTTAATCAAGGAAACACGATACACCTTGGATATAAGAACGATTCGGTTAAAGTGCAAAAAAGTTAGTATTACAAATTTTCCTCCTACATTTTTGTAGATAACAATGTGTTTTGTAACATGGTATTTATATTTATGTAACAAGACTATAAACAGACTAATCAAAAGCATTTAAAGCTTGCGACTGTTGTAAGCATCACGAAATAATGATTTGATGGACGAAAAACGCTACAATCAACAAAATAATGATAGGAAAATTAATCAAATGAGTTAATTCATTGTATGTTGTCAAACAGTTATGTCGTTATTTAGTGCAAAATGTGTACTAAGGATTCCTATCATTGCTATAAATCAAATCATTTTAATGGAGGAAGTGTTCTTAGAATACGAAACATCTTTGTTATTTGTCCTTTTAGCACTGGCGATAAATACAATTTGCAGCACCTAGATATCATCAGCATCTTTCGTGCGTGTTGGAGTTGCACATGGGGATGGGTGGTGCATTTGTTGTCGGCCATTCATGTTCCATTTCTTCTTGTTGATTTATATGGATTTTTTTTATTATTATTGTGTCTTGCAAAAATATTCCGAATGGAAATATAAAGGATAAAAAAAACTGTTGTCACATAATTCAAACTGCTAAAAGCATTGTTAAGCTAGAAGATTGAAGCAAAGATACAAATTACAGTCATTACTGACATGGGAAGAAATGAGCAATTAAAATGTTATTATGCCGAAGACATCCTTGTATGATTTACAAAAATAATAAATGTTACCGATGCTACATAATGTATAAGCTTCCATCAGGAATAGGATCACATAAATCGGTTTAACACCTCATAATTGTTGTGCCCGTCCTAGGCCAGGACCATGTTTGTTTTCCAATGCCATATATCGTGGTCTGTTTATGTTCAGTGAGTTAAGGTGATAGATGGTTGGTCGATTTGCTGATATTCGTGGAATTGTTGATTATTAGTGTTTAAACAATATGTAATAAGGGGGTTATGGATTATTATAATCTTAACAGAAACCGCATGCCTGTAACAAGACACTGCCAAACATGACAACATAAAGATATATGGAGTACACTTCGCCATTGACCGGATTTGAACTTGCAGTATTAGTAGTGATTGGAATCATCTGTATAGACTGATGTAATGCCGGTGGTCCTTGTGTAAAAATAAAATCAACAATTAATAAGGGTTAGATTTATCTACCAAAAATAAACATCAATCAGAAATAACCACGACTTATGCCGTAATGTTTGATATATCTTGTCGCAATAGCGATATCTACGAGTACAATTTGTAAGTCAAAGTTCTTAGATCTTTTTAGGGTTAGGGTTAGGGGTATGGTGTGTAAGGCCACTTTCAACAATATTTCATTTATATAATGGCGGTCAGTTTTATTGGTGGAGGAAACCGGAGTAACCGGAAAACACTACCGACCTGCCACCAGTCAACTGGCAAACTTATCACATAATGTTGTACCGAGGAATTCATATAGTAAGGAGGAAATATAAATTCTAATTTAAAAATGTAGCAAAATAGGAACTATCTGTGTTATAGATAAAAAGGCGGATAATTTGCCGAACATAGATATTAGAATCATTGTTAAAAACGCAGACACAGATGATAACAGACACCAATGTTAATATTTATGTTGTACCATAGCATATTTATTATTGTTTATTATGCCTGAGAGTTTATTATGTAACACCAGTATCCATAACAACTGAAAAACAGCAATATAATCTGTTGTAATAAAAAAGTAGATATCAAATTTAGTAAATATTACATTGTAAGCATATTTGTTATTGTTTATTATGCGTGAAATGCTGTTGTGTAACACTAGTATCCATGACAACAGGAATGATAGGAGAATCTTATGTAATAAAACGTAGATATCAAAGTTAGTAAATATAATGTTGGACAATGGCATATTTATTATTGTTTACTATGCGTGAAGGTTTATTATGTAATAGCAGTATTCATCAGTGACACAAAATATATCTTGGGACACTTTAGAATGATATACAGACAATCAATATTAAATTAACTCCAAAATAAACTGTTCCAACATACAAGTAGAGTTTGAAGATACCAACGGGGTAATAAGAAGCCGTTAGTTTTAAAATCGCACATTTTTATTGGTTTTCTGTTTTCAAATTGTCGACAGAATTTATTTTAGAGAATTCTACGGTGTTAATCTAAATTCCATTTTTCGTTATGTGAATGGTAATGCACAACATAGATGTATGATATTTGTTTTACTCGTTCTTTGCTAGAAGAGATAGTCTGACTATAAACCAAAAGGATTATCAGACCCCTTAAATCGAAGAACAACAGACAATGGCCAAAAGGAAAAGGACAAACAATTAACTACGATTTTTCTATTGGATTTTTGAAATGTTGCGACAGTGTGGAATTTTTTCCCTTCATTTTACTACAAAGCTCTATGCAAAAAACTAAACATCGAGAAACACCCTCTCAAAATCCGGGAGTGAACTCATGCGTAGGAAGGGTAAACAGTTCCTGCTCCACTTGTGGCACCCGTCGTGTTACTTTTTCTATAAACTCGGTGATATGTCACGAATTAGGAAAGGACCGAATAGTGATCACGACATACAGAACATATCAGTGGTAATTTGTGACACAGATATTCCGTAACGGTTAACCAAGTCATGGTGGCGACCATAAAGCTTTCAAAGTGATTAATTCAACTTAGCCATTGGAAACCATTGGTTTTATCTCTTCCTTGTCAGCAGCAATCCTCTATCATATACAATCGTGACCATGATAATCTCTCCACATAATAGATGTTTTAGATGTTTGCTATGAGTAGGCGCTGTTGACCCAATGGTATACATTGTTTTCTACGCTACTTGTTGGAACCAAACCAACTGTCAGTTACAGAAATTATAGTTGGTAATGTAGTCACCGTCAATAGTTGGCATGCCAACCACTTGTCGTTAATCAATCAATCAATCAATCAATCAATCAATCAATCAATCAATCAATCAATCAATCAATCAATCAATCAATCAATCAATCAATCAATCAATCAATCAATCAAATAAATATTCCTTGACTATCATGGATCCGGGATTCCACCATATCAACTAATGGTGTGAGATGCCTATGATAAAGTAGGGAAATAAAACCATGTCGTCATTAAAATAAAAATATTGAACTGAATATATTTAAATGACAAAGGAAATACAATGTCAGGAATTGGCTTCGTCTGGGCATTTCATTGACAATCGGTGTGATTAAGCGAACGAGATGGGATGGGAACTGATTATTGCATATTTGTATGTGGAGTGTATTAACAAAAGCAAAAATCTACCTGCAAGCAAAAGATTCGCTTGCATTTTGCTGGTTTGGTAAATGAACTCGAAAACGATACTGGTTGGACATAAAGAAATCCATTGGTGTGGAAACCGATCACGGTATTTTGTAAGAGCATTGCCTACATAATTATTTTGTAACCGATATTCAGGACATTGGCCGTGTACTTTTATTGACGATTTATGGAAAATGTGGTATATCGAATCTACAATCAGAGTTAAGCATTTTATCTCGGTCTATAACATTGCTATAGGATAAATTCGAATTGCGTAAGCAACGAATATTTATAACACACATATGCGTGCCATGTAATAGACATGCAATCTATATCTAACGGCTATAAAATTATATTGTCAATTACTTTCAGCATGTTGTCCCACCTCACTTCTGTTTTCTAATTTGTTTCATAGTACAACGACAATATAATTTCTTGTGATACGTAGAGTAATTTTCATATGACTTGTTTGTTTAAATGTCTATGCAAGCTCTCAATTTTAAGGATTTGATATGTCAGATACAAGTTGCTATTTGCTTAGAGTTATTTTGCACATAGGAATATATGTGTAGTAAATAGGATAGTCACCCTGTTGCCCATATTAGTTGTTTACTTCGAAACAACTTTTTGCTTGTATATTAGCTATGGTAATGTTGTAGGACACCAATGAAACATCTAGGTCTGCTTCAATCCTTGACCCAAGGAAACATCTACACTGTAGGTCTGCTTCAATCCTTGACCCAAGGAAGCATCTAGGTCTGCTTCAATCCTTGACCCAAGGAAGCATCTAGGTATACTTCAATCATTGACCCAAGGAAACATCTAAACATCTAGGTCTGCTTCAATCCTTGACCCAAGGAAACATCTAGGTCTGCTTCAATCCTTGACCCAAGGAAACATCTAGGTCTGCTTCAATCCTTGACCCAAAGAAACATCTAGGTCTGCTTCAATCCTTTTACCCAAGGAAACATCTAGGTCTGCTTCAATCCTTGACCCAAGGAAACATCTAGGTGTGCTTCAATCCTTGACCCAAGGAAACATCTACGTGTGCAGCACAGTTTCCAAGTCAGAAGACGTTCATTTCGTCTGACAGTAACACGACGGGCATCAGCAGTAGAGCATTACTTGCCAACTTTAACGGAGCACCGAGTTCATCCCGGGTTCTCACGAGTCAAGATATAGTTTTCTATGTCGTGCTTTATTTGTCGTTTTTGTTGTTGTATTTCCGTCATTGTTTGTACCATCATGTTGTCTGTCCTTCGCTCTACGGCTTCTAATTACTATCCCTATTGTATCTTCAAACTTTTCCTCTTCTTACCTTGAATTTCACCTTGAAATCGACAACGGAGAAAGATTAAAATGTATTTTAAGATAAACATGATGACTTTATTTTTCCAATAATCAACTGATCATTCATCAGCAGCAATAATCTAGAAGTACCAGCCTTTGGAGGTCACATTTTACAACTCGTACGCCATTATAGAGACTGTTCCTAGTACAGTGATTATCTAAACAGAGCTGCTGAGACAAACGATGCTCACAAAGGCCACCTTTCCCATAGGTTGAAGACTTGTAATGAAAATAAAGTTATCATTTTGGACGACGGTACTTGTTTGACTGTTTCAACAGTGAGGTTCTTTTTTTCTTTGTCATTTTATTTGAACTTTTTTTGTATGAAACCATAAGGGTTGTATAAAATGTGTTCAACTACCAAGTCTGGTTTCGGGTGGTCAAGCAGTTTTAGAGAAGACCAAAT
Source organism: Gigantidas platifrons (assembly GCA_002080005.1). Classification (NCBI taxonomy): domain Eukaryota; kingdom Metazoa; phylum Mollusca; class Bivalvia; order Mytilida; family Modiolidae; genus Gigantidas; species Gigantidas platifrons. The sequence continues at coordinate 455,234 of MJUT01005333.1, forward strand.
TGTGCAATGACGACGCTGATTACGACCGAAGCAAAGTGAATTATAATCAAACTAAGATATATGTTATTAAATGAAATTGAATTTGTAACCTTGTTTGAACAAAATAAGTTAAATATCATATTGACAAATATACAATTGTTAGTACGTGTGACATTACAAATTCCTTCTGTCGTGATTACAGAAAAGGAATATGTTATTGTCAGATATATACAGTTTTGAATTAAAAAAAACCAATGATCAGTCTATCTTTCTTATATATCCATATATAATTTACGACCACGTGCAATAACACTACGCTATACATCACCTATTTACGGACAGGAACAGTAGCAATCATTAAATTTCTTACCAGCAGACAAACATACCGATGACTTGTCAATATGATTCTGATAAAAAAAATATATCAGCAGAATCAAATAGATTCCCCACTAACATGGAGATGTGAATAGTAACTTCTTATGTCTTTTGGTCCGTAATCATTTTTCGTTCCCAAGTTTGTTAATTTATTATATTGATTTATGTTGTCTGTTCTTCAGACTTGCTTCTAATCATTTTTACTTGGCAATACTCTACTCTGTTAATTTCGTCAACTATGTCTCGTTGCAGAAATTGTGTCGACGTCATCATTTATGGGTTGATTTATCTCATATCAACGTGGTATTTGCTGGTTCCGACTTTTGTAATTATAGCTTTATGACAGGCACCATGCATGAGGCAGGATATGTTAATCCTGGAATACATAACCATACTCCTAGTTTTATTTTCATTGACAGCTTGTTCCACATCCTATTATGTGTTTTGTCAAGAGCAAACATATACAGACAAACCTGTATTAAGAGGTCACCTTTGGGGCAAAGGAAAAAAAGTGATCTTTTAAGACAGGTGACATTCTTAAAGAGGTTCAATTCATATGAAATGTTCTATGAAGGAACAAGAAAATTAGATCTTTTAACACATGTGACTTTAATAGAGGTGACTACATAGGCAGGTTTGTCTGTATATTGAAAAGCACAGAACAAAATGTTAGGGTGTTTTAGAAAATAATAAATCAATGGAACTGTCAACGTTCATTTCAAATTTTGTTACAAACAGAAAAGTAAAAGTACAGGTAACCGTTGATGTTTGTGAAGACAAAATGGATATGCTGCAATGTAGCGTCATGTCACCATGTCACAATGAAATCATGTAACATTCAGTTAAACAACCTACCCAAATGATAGAATTACTAGGTTTTGATATTCGGATAATTTTCAATGCAAAAAGAAATAAAAAAAAAACAAAAAAAAACAACAACAAACTACAACTAACAGAAAAAAATAGTTATATAATATGGTGTAATGTATTTTACAAATAAGGCAATTAAATTCAGATGCAGAACCAAGTATTTTAACAAGAAAATCAACTACATTTATTGCTTTAATAATTAAATTTAAGCTTATTATAGCTGATTTCCTAATGCTCAAAACTAATGTACTATACATGATACCAGTTATTATATGTCGAGTACTGGTTTGTTGACAGAACATCGTTAACTCGGTCGAAATTAAATTACAGCTGAACCATCCACGTGTTCTCCCGTAAAAGATGCAATTATTAAAATTTGGCATATCAAATATGGATTATGGTTCTCGCCTTAAAACATTGATTTATCGAGTTGGTAGTATAAATGTTTAGTCAAACGATCTACTATTACAGAACACATAATGCAGTTATCATTTCTGTATGTAGAAGTTTGAATTTTGTCAGTGCAACTTTTTGTGTTATTTCTCTTACTTAGTAAGGAAGGATATGGATTTAAATGAACATGAGATACTACCCAACTTTACACCGAGACACAATTTAAAGCAAAGGAAAATAACTTTTATTGCTATTTTACCTTCACAGACACAGTAAGGTCTTCACCAATGAGCACAATTCATACTTTAAATGAGTGTGAAACCTTCCCTATCCTGCAGTTGGGTGGTACTCTGGGAATTTTTATCATTTTGATGTTATTTGGTGAATGACTTATTTTGTGGACTATGGCTGTATAATTCTACATTGTCAATTGGTTGTGTTATGCAGCCATTGTGGTAGGTTATCGTTCAAATCTCATCCAATTTCTTGTGTGCTGATGAAAGACAAAAACAAATAAAATATAATCATTTGGTCCAAGAATAAGGTCACATTGGAAATAATCAGTCATTCGTTTAGATATAATAACATAGTTCATGTTGAAATTAACACCTAAGCGTCGTTGCTGCATTCAAAGCTTATATTTATTCTTTAACCTCGGGACATTTTAAAAGTATCATACTTATACTTTAATAATTCAGCAACGCTGCTGATATACGGTCAGACATTTTTGATTACTCAGTAATTTATACATAGAGTTGTGTCTACAGATATCTTCCGGGAGCCTGTTTCTTCATATAATAACTCTACATTTCTAATATATGTTCAGATTCTCTTTCATGCCTTTTGATAATCTAAAGTGGCTATGCATACACATACATTTATCATTTTTTCAAATGGTGGAAATGTAGCGGAAAAAGAAAACCTTTTTGACTCTTGGTTAGACAGTAATATATCTAGTCGCATGCCTGATACTCTTGGTTAGACAGTAATATATCTAGTCGCATGCCTGATACTCTTGGTTAGACAGTAATATATCTAGTCGCATGTCTGATACTCTTGGTTAGACAGTAATTTATCATCCTTCCCTCCGGCTATATCTACCTGCTGGCTCCATAAACAAAACTCGTATCAAAGTCCGCGTGAGCTGAGCAGGACTTATCAACAGTCAGCAGGAGTTATCACCAAATTCTCCTAACATTTAAACGATAATTCCTGTGAAGATGGCAAAAATAAATAAAATTCCTCTACACCATTAGCTAGTTAACATTATTTTTTAAAACATATATCAAATTAAGAACTGTCGCGTTAGAAATATCAACAAACATCGTCCTACAAAAATGTACTTTACACAATTCTTGATAACCTCTCCTCAGACGTCGTAATTTTTACGTCATAAAGGAGGTTGTGACCGTCATGTTTTCTAAACCGGAACGGCATTGGTAAGCAAAACCTTTAATGAAAATGGGTGACTTTGATGTTTGTAATAAAAAAAAATGAATATCCCCATTAAAGGGAAAATCCAACAATCTTAACATTTATATAAATCTGTAAAAAT
>MJUT01005333.1:464540-498905 GCA_002080005.1 Gigantidas platifrons
TCACCTATGTCTGAGGGAGGAGAACCTTAGTTTGATCACCTATGTCTGAGGGAGGAGAACCTTAGTTTGATCACCTATGTCTGAGGGAGGAGAACCTTAGTAAGGTCACCTATGTCTGAGGGAGGAGAACCTTAGTAAGGTCACCTATGTCTGAGGGAGGAGAACCTTAGTTTGATCACCTATGTCTGAGGGAGGAGAACCTTAGTTTGATCACCTATACCTGAGGGAGGAGAACCTTAGTTTGATCACCTATGTCTGAGGGAGGAGAACCTTAGTTTGATCACCTATGTCTGAGGGAGGAGAACCTTAGTTTGATCACCTATACCTGAGGGAGGAGAACCTTAGTTTGATCACCTATACCTGAGGGAGGAGAACCTTAGTTTCATAATAATTACATTATTTAGGAACTGTAAATATCAATCACATATATCTAATAATTCACGTCAGTGTCAAAACACTGAATACCACAACGAATGCACATAAAATTAATAAAATATACCCTGTAATCTTAAGCGTGTCAGATTTATACTTATTAGGAAGTCTATTATAATTTTGGGTAGAGTCGATTTTCGTTACGGTTTCATCTGGTTTTAAATAAGGACATATGAATCAAACCTAAGCTGAAATATTACTAGCTGGTGAACAAATTAATTAGAATTCGCAGAACATTACTAACTTATGTTCTTCATCATCCAATCATATTGTTCATGAACACCGTAAATTGAGTTCAAAGACTAGTCAGTATCTTGTACTGTTCTTTAATCTTTTAAATTCTTGTGTCGGAAGTGCACCAGGGGAGTGATGTGTGCTACTTTGGGTTTTGAAACAATTCACCCTCTCAGCTTAAATGTCATTTGATCAGAATGAAAAATTCCAAGATTAGATATGGAGCGCAAATCATATCCGTATATATTTAGATTGAAAGAGTAAGGTAAAAAAGAAAGATTGACAAGCAATTCCATTTTATCAAATTTCCATTTTTATCAAATTTCAGAAAGATAGGTAAATTTTTGTACAGGATGAACAAAATTAAAAAAAAAATCTGAATAATTTATGAAAAGAGTTGTCTTAATAAAAAAAACTAATCCATAGTGACATGGTTTTAAATGAAAATGTGAAGCATCATTTCAAAAACATAAATATTCGTGTTACATTTTTTTTTCTTAGAAAAAGGAAATGTCTAAATAAATTTATAAGAATGAAACGTGTCAATTCTTTTACTGTGCGTTTGTAATTGAAATTCTTTCTGATAAATTATTAATGGCTACATTTATATACAATTATTGTGGAGTAAGTAAATAATTACCAATGTGTTATGTAGGCTGCTAGTTCACTATAATCAGTGTCTTTCAGCTTCTGGTATATCGTGGCGTCTGTTATTAATGGCTTCTCGTATAGTTCTGGTGCATCATGGGTATTTCTAGTACTCGTCAGCCCACATCACCCCACGATCCACTACACTCTTCCCCATTTTATTCCAAAAGCCCCCGGGGCCCACCCAACCTGGGAAATCCCCCAAGACCCTGGACCAGGACTCCCCCCATTCTTCCCCCAAGACCGGGCAAGGGATGTGGATGGATACGACCAGGCATATCCCCAAACAATCTGTCTTCCGGGCTGCAATGATAAATCCAAGGGCCACCCCGGGCCTTCTCTCCGGATGTCGTCCGGCAGGGTAGGACCATGACAAAACACCTGCCAAACAAGGGGCCGACCGGGGTCTACGGATAAATCCAAAGGCCAATTTAGGGCTCACAAGAGACTGATGATGCCTCCACAAGACCCATTACTTTAGATTTCTCTGACACCTTGATCCTATATGCGAGCCACCAGGCGATATTCCCCCTTTCTTTTGCACCCCCAGAGCAACCAACATTTAAACTCCCAAGTTAATTCCCTTACACTACCCCCCTTTTTTTTTTAACAATTCCCCTCTGTCCCCCTTCCCCTGTCTATCTGTGACTCCCCATAGACCTCAAACTCCTACTTCCTCCGGTACAGACCTGCCCGGAGGACGTCCATTGGAGATTGGTCCCTCACCCGAGCGACCTCTTCCGCCACCCTAAACAGGTGGGCCGGGTGGTTGACAGAGCCAGTCACGTCGGGCAAGTGGGGCGAGTCAGACTCCAGGAGGAGTCTGGTACTGGGCACTGCCTGCAACCTCCGCTTCTGGCTTTCCTCAAACCCCTTGACCGTCATGGTGAAACCAAAGTAAGTTTCAGGATAAGAGTCCAGCCAGAGCTTGACCGAGACCATGTCCCCATGGAAGCAGTGGAGATGGATCCCCTGCCGAGAGTTTGGGACCTTCTCCAGCACCGCCCCAAGTACCCTCCGGTACAGGCAGTTCGTTTCCCGGAGGTTGTCCTCCGTGGCCCGAACATGCAAGACCAGAGGCATGTAAGGACGAGCTAGAGATAGTTCCCACAGCAGGGTACTGTACTGGCGAGCAAAGGGCTTAGCACCTTCACTGCAGTCCAGCCCAATCTCCCCCAGGGCAGTGACAGCCGGTGAGTCCACCAATCTGGACAGCTGATCAAAGTAGCAATCCCCGAACTGGCTGGCATGTTTGGGGTGGACTCCTGCGGCCACCACAAATCCCCTGGCGAGCCTCAACTGCTCCGGGTCCTTGGGCCACGTTTTGGGGTCACAAAACACAAGCACCCCTCCCACCAGACTGACCCGCTGCCGGGGACCGGGCGCCGGACACGCAGCAAAGAATCCCTGGACCCCAGTACGAGGCTCCAGTCTAAGCCTTCGGAGAGACCTATCCAGATGAAAATGGGTGTCCATTTCATCCGGAACAGGAACCGGAGACTCTCCCATGGCTGGGTCGTCTTCCCGCTGCCCCATGGCTAGGGCCTTGAAGACCCCCCTCCCCAAACTGGCTAGACGGGGAGATGGCACTGGCCTCAGACTGAAGAGGGTACCGGCCGAGGTGCAGAGAACCCAGAGGCCCCCATTACTGGGTTGCCGGGCTCCACACCCCGTCCTCCACCAAGGACCCTCTTCATGTTATCACTGGCCACCGTCCCCGAGGTCCACTCCATCGGTGCCTCCGGCTGGTCAACCACTGAAGGTACAGCCGGAGTACCCCTTGGAATCGCTAGCCCCGGGCCACTACTAGGAAACCGGAGGCTACACAGCACATCCCGCTTCGGGGCAGGCATGAGTCCCAACAGCTCTATGAGGGCTCTCCAGTGCATGAGAACAGCTGGAGAGTTCGGAAGATCCAAGGAGAATCCAGACAGAATCTCCCATCCCTCGAACCGACACACCTCCCTCATAGCCGCCATCTCCGCCAGTTCTACGCTGTGGCCCTCCAGGCATCCTATGGTGCCCAACAGCCCCCAACATACCCAAACAGGTCCCCCCGATTCCCCAAGCACCCTCAGGATAGTCTGCAACGCAGACCCCCTGACCCTCCCGAAATCCTCCCCCGTGAGGGACAAATCTCGGAAGACCTCCGGGACATGGGCTCCGAGGCAATGTCCCTTCAGGTCGAGGACCCTCCGTCCACACCCCACCATAGGGCACCCCTGACCGGAGGGTTCCCCAGTTGTCGTCGAGACTTCGGATGACTGGAGGTCCCCTCCGGTGTCCCTCAAAGCTACAGTGGTGTGGGGGGCTGGAGAGCCTGGGCCCTCGCCACTGACCAGGCGGGCCTCCACCGTCTGCAAGGCCTTCCGACGGCGACGCTCCCGCATACCCACCCCATACCGGCCCTTTCGCTTGTTCTTCTTCCTCCGGGCCCTAGGGCCCGGAGGATCAACCTCCCGCTGAGAGCCCGGGGCCTTCGCCCCTTCCGGCCTCTCCTCCTATCTCTGGCCCGGGGCCTCCGCCCCCGCTCCCTCCTCCTCCTCAGATAGGCCCGTCCCCTCATCGAACGAGACCCCCTCCGCGGTGAGGAACATCTCGCTGTCACTGTCCCCCAATGACAGCGTCTCTACCAAATCCAGGGCTTCTGTTTCCTGCGACATATGCAACAAAAAATAAAATCCACCGGGCACAGGGGGGCCAATGGTCTAGCCACACCGCGCCCGGCAAGTCAGAGTCCTCATACCAACGGGCCCCACTTGACTTCCCCATCTCCCTCTTCACCCCCATACCTGCTTCCGTCTCCCCCTGCATCTATACGACCTCCCGGGGATGCCTCTGACACCCCGAGCACACAAAATCCCCCATAGTCTCCGCCTCTTCTGGGGTCACCTTGACACATTTAGCATGATACCACTCAGTGCACTCTTCGCACCTGATCATAAACTCCCCTGTGTACGGCCTCCGACACACACAGTACAGCTTTCCCCTAGCAAACCCTTGGTCGTCCCCTTTCCCAATTCCTGCCCCGGATAAGATTTGCTGGCTCAATCTCTGGTCCCAAACGGGGACCTCCCTGTCCAGACACAATTTCAATCTATCATGGTTGGCAGTGAGTATCGCCCGCTTCAACTTAATTCGGTACAGATAAGGGGTCAGCTTCTCTATCACCACCCCTGGCCCTTTCCATGTGGGGCTCAATTTTCTACTCTTCCCTCTGATAGTAGCGGTGTCCAATTGGTACACCAGATCCCCCTGCTTTAACTCCCTTACTCGTACTTTAACATCGTAATCTCGCTTCATTCTTTTCTGAGCCAGCTTTAGATTTTCCCTGGCCACCCGGTGAGCACCTTCAATGGCTGTTTGTAACTCACCTACGTACCGATCTCCGTCCAGCGGCCCAGCCCGCTCCGGGACACCGAACATCAGTTCCGCAGGCAAGCTAATCTCCCTTCCCAGCATCATCTGGTTGGGGGTATATCCAGTGCTTCTATTAACCGAGGCTCTTAATGCCCCCGCCAGCTGCGGGAGGTACTGGTCCCATGTACGCTGATTCTTGCCTATGAAACAACGCACCGCCGCCATCAGTGTACGATTACATTGCCCAACTTGTCCGTTTGCAGACTCGAAATTTCGCCCTTGGTCCGTAACCACCTGAAATGGGCACCCGAACCGGGCGAAGAACTGATTTACCGCGGCTCGAGCCGTTCCCTCCGCACTCTGGGAAGGCAGACGGATACACTCGACCCACTTGGTAAATTGATCTACCATCATTAATATGTGCTCATTCCCCTGCTCAGTCCGAGGAAGGGGCCCAATAAAGTCTAAATGTACTTTTTCCATTGGTGCCCCCGCATGATAGGACAACATTGGGTGCCTGGCTGTGACCGTTGCTTTTTTATTCTGGTTACATTCCCTACACCCCCGTTACATAAGCAGAGACATCAGTGCTTATCCCCCTCCAATAATTTCTAACTTTCACCTTCTCGACTGTCCTTTCGATACCCTGATGTCCGGCCAATGGGGGGTCGTGGCACAACTTCATGATTTGCTCCCTAATCTTCTTGGGAACAACCCTCCTTGCTGGCTTCCCCTCTTCCCCCTTTCTCCACAAACTCCATCCTTCCAGGACAAACACTTCCCTGTTGATCCAGTAATATTTACTTCTAGGGTCCTCCAGGAGCAACTCTCCCTCAGTTGGCTCCTCCCCTGTTTCCCTCCACTGGATCACCCATGCTAGTTCAGGGTCTACTTTCTGCTGTGCCTTCATCTCGTCCTCACCTGGGCCCCTTAGGCCTATCCCTGCCGCCTCTTGAACCACTTTGACTTCCTTCACCCTTTGCTCACGGAGCCTGGTACCCACTCCCCCCGTAGAGACCCATACCTCATCTACCCGTGGGCCCTTCTCTTCCACTGCCCGGTCCTGACCCCCACTAACGGGTTGATCCCGAGGCTTGCGTGCCAGGGGAACCATGTCATCCACCTCCTTGTCAAATCCTGACCAGTTTGACTGTGCCCGGGTACAGTAAGGGCACTCCCCCCACAGGGCAAGTCCTGCAACTTGACCCTTAGACTGAATTCTGAACAGGGTTCCCCCCTGGGATTCTGGACAAGGCATCCGCATTAGCATGTTTTTTCCCTGGCCGATGCTGGATTTCCATATCAAATTGGCTCAATTCCTTGAGCCATCTGGCCAGTTGTCCCTGCGGTTCCTTGAAGTTTATCAGCCAGGTCAGACTGCTGTGGTCCGTCCTGACCGTGAAATGTCTTCCCAACAGGTAATGTCTACACTGTCGGGAGAACCTGATGATCGCCAGTAGTTCTTTGCGGGTGGTACAATATTTTTGTTGCTCCGGAGTCAATGTAAGACTCGCGTATGCAATTGCTCTTTCTTCTCCCCCTGAACCTGAATAAGTTCGGCCCCCACTGATCGATCGGAGGCGTCAGTGTCCACCACAAACGGATCCGTGGCATTGGGTAGGGCGAGGACAGGGGCCCTAACCATTGCTTGCCTCAGCGCCCTGAACGCCCCCTCTTGCTCCTCCCCCATCGGTATGCCCACTTCCCCGTCAGGGCCTGTAAGGGGATTGCCAGCTGGGTGTATTCTCCAATGAAGGCCCGATGGTAATTGGTGAACCCCAAAAATCTCTCCATCTCCTTAGTGTTTCTGGGTCTCGGCCATTCCCCTATGTCCTTGACATATCCTGGCCCTATGTGCATTCCCCGGGGTCCCACTACTCTACCCAGGAACTCTACTTCCTTCTGAAACAACTCACATTTTTTCGGTTTCAGTTTGAGTCCATACTCCCTAAACCTCATTAAAACCGCCCTGAGGTTGGCCAGATGTCCCTCGAAGTCCTTTCCCAAGACCAGAATATCGTCTAAAAAGGCCAGAACCACTTTCCAATTCAAACCCCTTAGCACCAGATTGATCACTCTCGCATACGTTGCAGGCGAGTTGCAGAGTCCAAAGGCCATTCTAGCGAACTCAAACAACCCGTATTTGGTGATTAATGCAGTTTTGGGCCGATCCTCTGGTTTGATTTTCACCTGCCAATACGCCCAGTTGGCGTCTAGCTTGGAGTGGTGCTTTAACAATTATATTTACTTCTAGGGTCCCCGGAGGAAGTAGGAGTTTGAGGTCTAGGGGGAGTCACCGATAGAAAGACAAGGAAGTTAAATTGTGACGTTAGACATTATCACCAACAAGAAAACAACATGAACATGTGTTAATTGGGAAAACATGTATTACTATGACAATGAATTTCTACGACAAGTCTATTATTTGTGATTTACAGAGATCGACGACCTAGACACAAAATCAACCCAAGCATTAAATCATTATCCTTATTGAATGTCAAAGTACTGAATATATATTATGTACATCGTCTCGACTAAAGTGATACACTTGATGTATATAATTTAAACTTCTCCAGCCAAATCAATTTGTTTTAGCGAAAATCAAAGGGCAATCAAGAATGGACAACACAGAGACACAAGCAACAACATGAAGTACAATACACAGACTGGAGACAAACAAAATAAAAATCACTACACACAATGCTGAAAAAGATGAGCACCAAATACCCAGGCAAAATACCAGGAGTGAATCAAGGTTCTCTTGAAGGATAAACATTTGCTGTTTTTTTATAAGACACCCGCCACGTTACTCATATATTCAAATCCGGTAAAAGTTGTATCAGCTACAGAGAAAAGAACAAATCTACGTAAAAGGGAAAAGATCCATTGTCATTTGATATAAGGATATTTCGTAATGGTCAACCAGTGTTCGTAATGATGGTCCTAGATTTTTGTAACGATAACTTTAAACTAGGAGCAACGTTGCCTTGTTTATCGTTTGATTCAGCAGCTGAGGTCTGTCCATAAAACCACTATACTAGGCACAAGCTCTAAGATAACGTATGCGTCGAGAAATAAGCGTAAGAGAAAACCGAGGGGGCAATCACGAATGGACAATCCAAAAACACTGGCAACATTGGGTACACAAGCCACAGGACAGCGACACTCCACTTACTGTTGCTGCTGGAATTTTCATACTATTGGAAAGTGAAGTCATCACGTATGTCGTAAAGTTGTGTTTTTTCAATCTCTTCCCGTTGGCCATTTAAATGTGAAGGTTAAGGTAAGAAGCTGACTTTGAGTGAAAATACTATCTTTACTTCAAGCTCATGTGGATAAATAAGATGCAGATAATCACATAATGCTGCATAAAAAAATGTTAGACCAATCAAATTACACATCAAATGAAAGGTCAACAGACAAAATGCCATGTTCAAGCTTAATGATAACTTAATTTTGTTTCATATGTAATTGTTAAAATTGTCATCATTTACAGCCTGCACACATTTAAAACGTAGAACATTCCTTTTATTCTGCAAGAACGCAAACAAAATCATAATGATAATTTAATGCCATCTTCAGCAGTATAAGCCCTTCCCCGACAATAAAAAAGGAATGTCATGCTCATCAGTGGAATGCTTCACATTTTAAAGCTAAGCTTATGAAAGAGGTTGACATATTAGCGGAAAAAAGAAACACAATTTCAGTTTTTGTAAAATAAAAGTTACAAGTAAATCACATGTGCTTAAACTGACATATGGTGATTTCATAACCAGTTTTTTTCTGCTAAAAAGACATTTTGGTTCAATTTTTGCGAACTTTGACCTCGTTCATTTTGATATTGTATGTTTTAATCCTTTTTGTTCCAAATCATGTTCGTCCTGGGCAATCATACGGCATATTAACTTGCAAACCATGCTAAATCGAAGTTTTGAATCGTACACATTGAACATTTAATTTAATTTAAAAGATGATTAAAAACAAACTGCTACGACTGCCGGAAGCTTGTTTATTACTCTGATTATTATGGAGACTATTTCCTCACAGACAACTGTCGTTTGAGCTATTAACCAAGATTCACTATTTAATTTTTATGTGACAAAAGAGTCGGTTTATCTGTATTTAATTTTTATTGAAAACATATTTCGAAGTATAACAAACATCCTGTTATTTTTCTAAGAACAACATTAATATATCATCTTATTTAAAGAAAAAAATATATCTGATTTTTAAAATTTAAAAATCTATCAGATTTATGTATGTATAGATTGGGTATTAGCACTCGACATAAAGAAAGCCAGTGAAGTAGGCAGGTAAAATAGAAAACCAACTATAATAATAGTTCTGAGATTGTTTGATCGAGACTGGAATTAGGAGTTGGCAAAACCCTGTTAACAAATGGAATTCAGTGCAAAGTCTATTAAAGAATTTCCAAGACAAGACAATTTGGCAGGAGTGCACTGGCATCATATTTAATGTAGATCCAGTTTATGTATAATTCATTCAATTTCCATACGAATTTAAAATAAAAATAAATATCGGCTCCTGTCACCAGTATGTTTATTAAATGAATAAAATGAGAGAAAAAAAATGATGATTGATTTTATATGATCACTCAAATGACTATAACACAATTGTAAACGATTGGCTAAATCCCCCTTTTCAACAGCATTTCTATGGAATATCCATTATTTTTTTACATATGTAAACGTGAAGTATATAACAAACAAAAGGATCAAATGGCGCAAAAATGACAAGCGTAATTTGACCTTGATCATCATAGAAATAGCATTGCCACGATGTGATAAAGCTACATTCTGGTTAATCATTCGGTTGATCACTTTAGAAGTAGCATTGCTACGATGTCACAAAAACCTTATTCAGGATAACAATTTCGCTGAAGGATTTCTACCTGAATCCCAAATACTCTCGAGACGATCCGTATACAGTTAAACTTATAAAGATGAACATAGAGTAAATTAAAGGCCAATATATTAAAAATCAAAAAGTTAAAACCAGATGTTAGACTAGGTGCTCCGGGAGGGGTTTTATTTCCTGGTCTATGAAAAGCATACACTGCTTTTGTCGATGATAACGATGAAAGAAGACATAAGTGGTTCAAATCTATAACATCGACGAGGTCAACGTACATGTCAAGGTCATCTATATATTTTGTGTAACGTTGGTTGACCCATTTAGTTGATAAATGTACACTGTATCCCCGATCCTAAAAAATCTGTTAGACAGAGCAAGCTCTAATCAAATGGGGATGTATATCTTAGATAAACAAAAAACAAAAAAAACAGGAATGTTACAAATCCAAAGTGAAAAATTTCTAAACATTCGCATGAATCCATCAACACAACTGTCCCTTGTTGTCCTTGTTGAGGGAGACGTAGTATATCTTCAGTTACATTAGTTCGTGTTCACTAGAATCGATCAGCTGCTAGTAGTTAACGGAACGAGGATGATTCCTTAGAATAAAATGTGTTAGAAATAATTAGTACTAAAGTTTATTACAAGGATTTCAGACTACATCTACTAAAAAGTACATAACCAAGACTACAAAACACTATGTGTTGATCCTGTCCTAACGTTTTTCAAATGTATTTGCATGCCCTGTGCGCACTATATTAATACAGCATTTTTACCCGTTCTTAAAACCATATTTGCATCTAAAATGATGTTTGACATATTTGTTTAAAATATATTTTCATATCAATTCTACATATTGTTATACGAAAATATTTCGCGTTTTGTTTATGATAATTTCATTTGCGTGATGGAACATATTCAACTGGAGGTTAAAGAGCCTTCGGAAATGTCTGAACTGAACAAAAAATGATTATTGAGTGTCCTTGACAATCACAAATCAACTTCCTAACATAATGGATTTTCGATTTTGCTGTACAAGTTTGATTTTAGCAATATAAAATTTTGGTAGGACGATGAATCCATTTAAATGTTATATTCAATTTGTTAATGTATTTTATCTGAACAAATACACTAGTTCTTCTGTAATATCATTGCAATGTGAGTCAATTGGTAATTAAGTTGAACGTTTTATCTTATATATACTAGACAACAAAAGAAACGATACACAGATTTTTATTGAAATATCTTTCCATGTTAAAATCAAACTGTTTTTTTTTTTAATCATTTACGTCAATGTTTGGATGACACGCGTTTATCCTCACAAAACAACAGGCTTTACACCTGGCAACATATTCTTTTTAGTGATGAATGCAGAATATACTCCTCCCCATCAGCTGATGTTTCACATGTCTATTCTTTCCAATTTTGTTGTCACTCAGTATTTTAACTCGGTAACAAGTGTTTAATACCACCCTAAACAATATTCCAGTTACATCGTGGCGGTCAGCTTTGTTGATCAAGAAAACCTTCATAATCAGAATAAACCACCAATCTGCCGCAAGTCGAGTATGTGTGGGAATCGAACACACAACTTCAGTGATGATAGGTGCAAATAAATAAATGTATATTTTAACACAATACAAATAACCACTGTGGAGGATAATTTAACTGTACAGATATACCTTTAAGCGTTTTACTTGTCAAAAATATTTTTGAAAACGGTATGACACCCAAACTCATATCGTTTTCAAAAATATTTTTGACAGTTCTATTTCATGCATTTACCAATAATGACTCATTTTCTTTTTTTATTTTTATTTCTAATTTAACATTTATTTAAATGAGTAGCCCGATTGTGTATTTATATTATTGTTATTGTACTTTCATTAATTTATATGTAGGATTTCAATTCTTTTATGTATGTAATTTTTAAAAAAATGGCCACAGCTTAATTTTGCCAAGACCCTGGGAGACTAACTGACCGCCAAATATACCGGGCAAGCCAGTGCCCCTCCGGTAACGGAGGTGACCACCCCTCCAGGTAACCCACGGAGTAGGAAATGAACCCATGAAGGTATTGCCTGATACGCCCTATTTAAGACCTGTCCTCTCGGTTTTCATAGAGGACAACTCCCAATCGGTACCGATTGTAGAGTGGATTCCTCCGGTGCCTATCATGAGTGAATCCCAAAATAAAAATATTCCTTTCCTGTCCCCCTACGGTACCGTAGGTGAAACCTAACAAAACCCGGGCCAGGCATGCCTCTTAGACCTTACTGTGTCTCCCAGGATCTCGCCAAACGAACAGTTCTATAACTGGTCGCCCCATCAAAATTATCCTACGGGAAAGTTTTGTTATTCCTAAATATAAAATTTTCAAGCCCCCCCCCTGCATATCGTTAACAAATATGGCGTTTCCCGTTGTTGATAAATGAACCCCATCTTTCCAGTAGAGAGACAATTCCCTGATTGAAATTGATGGGTGTCGAATGTAACCTCCACCTTCACGCAGGAAAATACTTCTTGCAGCAGCATTCACCCTCTTACGGGCTTTTTCAATTTTTACCGTAGATTTAGCGCCATGCCAATACAAACGTTGAAGCATATCCGACCAGAACAAGAAGGTTAACGGAAGTAAAGTCTTCAACCTCAAAATCGAACATTCTATATAGTATAAGTTCTTTTGCTTTAACTGAAGTTAAGTCGTTAGCTCCCAGGTGAATAATAATGATATTTGGAGGTGGACCAATTTTGATGTGGTCTTGCAAAGCTGTGTCCAAGTCCGCCCACACCATACCTGAAATCCCGATCCATTTAATGTGTACTCTATTTCTTTGTAGCCCTAGAGAGGAACCCCCTGCTCTTTGACATGTGAAACGACTTGCCCATCTGACAATTGATGAACCAAATATCCATATTATCTTACGACGACCTAAAATATCAGTAATGTGTAGTGTAAAACAATAAAATTTGTAAGCGTTATCTGCCTTCTTAATTAATCGTCATTATTCAACTGCACCTCTACAGATGATATCTAATTTATATGACAGTTATAATGAGTAAACCTATTCAGTTATCAAATTAAAAGGAAACAGATATCAACACTAATCTGACATTCAGTAAATAATTGCGAAAGTTTTTATACTTTGATAGCCCGTTAAAATTGTATAACAATAAGGAGCATGACTTCTTGTCATTTGTGAAATATAACATATGTTCTAAATTGGAAAAACCTTGCTACGCCAAACAATTTATGTCATTGGTGGTATCCTAATGTACCTAGTATATGCATTTGAACTCCAGAGTCCCCACAACTTTACTGTTTCATCGGGAATTCCAAGTCTAATGCACTCACTAGCCATCCCTATACGAAAACTGTGTGACTTGTAACATCCTGACTTAACTTCGCAAAATTGTAATGTTTTCTTTAACAAACTGGAAAACTGATATCGTGATAGGCTCGTTCCATCGTAATGAATAAAAAGCTGATCACATAAGTATGTAGGGCGCATTAATAAATATTTTTGCATAGCTCTCACTGGGCAGATTAGCTGCGCTTTTGCAGAATTGATAACTAAAGTAAATGTCTTCCCCCTTTGATCAGTTTTTGACTTTCGAATAGTCATTTGAATTCTTGGTGGAGTTGCAAGAAGCCGAATATCTTTAATCTGTAGAGGGCGATCGGATTCGTCTTTGTATGTATTAGCAGTAAATTCCCCAACCCGCAGAAGACCAAAAAATGCCAAAGTAAATGCTGCGGAGAACATAGATGCTTCATAATCAGACGAACATACGTTTGATAAAACAGAAACCAATCTGCCCAATAGCGATATAGTTATTGGAGATCTAAGTTCGGAACTATTCCCCTCTCTCTTTAGACCCTCCATCATTTTAGTAAGAATAAAACATTTAGTTGTATCTGTAATGTGCCTAATTTTATGAACGTAACTGACAGCTGATATATAAGTTGTTATCGTGGAGACTGAGAAACCGGCTAAAGATAAATACGAAATATATTTAATTAAGTGATCTACTGGGACAGGCCAGATAGGTTCAAGATTGTATTCAACACTAAAGTTGCTAAAACGATTAAAAGCGAATTTATAAACACGCCAACTATTTGATGCCATCAGCTCTGAAAAATTCTCGTTGCTTCGTTATCTAAATATCCCATATTGATGGGGGAAGTTTTATTGGTAGTTGATCTGCATCTGGTGCGAGTTGTCTGAACCTGGACCACTGGCAACGAGAAATTGAATCAGCAATTACATTTACACACCCGGGTATATGTTCTGCTTTAATAAGAATATTAAACTCAAGGGTTACAAGCACTAAGCGTCGCATTAAAGTCATGATATTAGGATCTTTAGACGTCTTTTTGTTAATAATAGTAACAACTGCCTGATTATCTATGTGAAAAATAACCTTTTTGTTAGCAAAAGAGTTACCCCATAAACACAGGGCAACAACGACAGGAAACAATTCTAAAAACGATATATTTCTTACCAAAGGCGTTCCCAGCCAATAATCTGGCCAAAGCTCATGTGTCCATT
The DNA here is from genome assembly GCA_002080005.1 of Gigantidas platifrons. Lineage (NCBI taxonomy): Eukaryota > Metazoa > Mollusca > Bivalvia > Mytilida > Modiolidae > Gigantidas > Gigantidas platifrons. Next base: position 478,643 of record MJUT01005333.1, read on the forward strand.
GACCCTGAAAGTAAATACCAAAGCCTCTACCCTTACCACCAGCACTGTCTGTATATAGTTCAAGACTTTCATTATCCGTCCAAAACATATCGGGCATAACTGTAACCCCATTATGGCGCAATAAGATTTTTTTCCACATTTTTAAATCATCCTTCATTGATTTGTTTATGCGAATTTTGTGATGCTGTCGTTTTACCGATGTAGAAGCATCGCATAGCCTCCTAAAAAAGGCCCTTCCAGGACGAACGACTCTACACGCGAAATTGAGAGACCCTAATAAGGATTGTAACTGTAATAAAGTAATTTTGTCTTTATGAAGTATATGATCTAACTGCAATTGTAACTTTTGAAGTTTTTCAGAAGGTAATCGTAATTCCATGTTGATGGTATCAAACTCTACACCAAGAAATGAGATTACCGTAGATGGGCCCTTTGTCTTCTCATTAGCAATAGGGACCCCTAAAGAGGTACAAACCTGCTCAAATTTATGCATTGTCTCCTGACACTGAGTAGTTTCAGATTTACCCCCAAATAAAAAGTCGTCCAAATAATGAAGAATAGAAGGTTTGCTATCACTTTCATACTCGACTGCCCACTGAATGAATGTGGAAAACTTTTCAAATAAGGCACAACTGATAGAAGCCCCCATCGGCAAACATTTATCAAATTAAAATTTGTCTTTAATTCGGAAGCCCAAAAGATCAAAATCGCCTGGCCAGACAGGAAGCAACCTGAATGCTTTTTTAATATCACTTATCCCTAATTTGGTCCCTTTTCCTAAAGACTGGATCATTTCAACCGCATCATCGATGGAAGAATACTTTACACTTGTACTGGATTCATCTATAAAATCGTTAACCGAGCTTAAGGCTGGATAAGATAAATGATGTATGACCCTAAAATCCCCGTCTTTTTGGGGGACCAGACCTAACGGTGATATCCTCAATGTTGGCAAAGGCCTTGATACAAAAGGACCAGCAATTCTACCAGCTTCAACGTCTTTGTCAATTTTTTCTTGTAAAATATCTGGATACTTCCTAGCACTAGGCAAGTTATTTGCATCGGTTGGTAAACGAGGGCCCTGGTAATTTAAAGAAAAACCTTGTTGAAACCCCTTCAAAAGTTCAATAGAATCTGATTTATTTGGATAAAAACTAAGAAATTTTGATAATGAAGTCAAATTGATAGGAGATTTACCTAACTGATATATATAGTCTCTTGTACGATTATGATCGAGGGCAGCGAATTTGCGGGTGTTGTCCCCCACATTTGCTGCAGATATGACGGAATTTACATTTTGGGAAGAATGTGGAATTGCCTTTGTTGTATCTGAAACACGGTTTTTGGTTACTTGTAAATTGTTCTGCGGTTTCTTGTTTAGCACGAAAATTGTCAGCCTTTTCCGATGGCGATTGATTTTGTGTAAAATTACTGACAACTCATTTTTGTGACATGCATATTAGCCATAGTTCATTATCAATGACACCCCAAGAAGAAGACGGATTTCTAGATTTTTTTAATCTGAATTGTTCATCGTACTGCATCCATGCCAAAGCTGAGGGGGCCCTGTATGCGGCAAGTCGGATATCCCGAAGATATTTGAGCAATTCCTGGGCTTTACCGGGATGTTTTTCTATCATAATACTCGTGAAAATGATAAAAGCCGACGTCCATAAATTAATATTATATATGGACTTTTGTTGAACTTTCCTCTCTACGGCTAATTTCCCTCCTTTAATTATTAAATCCCCAGCCGATTCATCCGCCATGTTTAATTCTCTGGCTGATTTTAACAAAAGTGATAAATCTATAAATCTACCTTCCCAAATTTGTTCTTTAAGCTTTTGTGGGATATGATATCCAATAGAGTCGAAAACGCTCACAAAGGAAATAGGTTCATTAACAACCCCCATTCCTCCCAATACCCCAAAGTCGACACTATCATTATTTGCCTCTTCGGCATTACCTTGATTTCCGATGTCAACTGTAGGTGGCTCTCTTTGGTATAATATGGTCTCATTTTCATTGGCTGTTCTGGTGTCATCTTTGTTTGTCCGGCGCCTTTTTTGGTTAACTGTAGGTGGCTGGGTTTGGTTGGCATCTACAGAAACATTGTTTCTCCTCTTTAATCCCTGGCCCCTAGCTGAAACTTTCTGTCCCGGTTTTCCCATCTCAAATGGTTTCGTAGGCAATGTCACCAGTAAAATGTTTTAAGTCAATATAAAAATATTGTAATGGATCCTATGTAAGTTTATATTAGAATCCGTAAAGTAACAGTTAGTTTTAACCGTTTAATCCGAAAATAAATACACTGTTTACATGGAAAAATCTCTATGGATATTGTTATTACACAGAACACACAAGTTAGTTATCCTAATATTTAGGGTATGGAAGTAAACGCTCCGAAGGCAGTTTTTCGATATGTATATATAATATTAGTCTGTATATAAACTCATACACATATAATAAATCGCAAGGTATGCAGCAAAACTAACTCTCTTTTTTAAATCTACTTCCAATAAAATGTAACTGAAAAACGAATGATGTTGATAAAAGTGTGTGCGAAAATGATACCGCTCACTTGCGTGGCTAATTGATATAGATATTAGACCCGCCCACTAGTTAAATATAGCAACAAAACTTCCACTTTTATTTATGATAGAATACTTGAATTAAACCGAATTATCTGATATTACAGATAATTCCAATTAATTTATATGTAGGATTTCAATTCTTTTATGTATGTAATTTCATTTGTGCAATTTCTGGTTCTTTTGTCCCGTACATTGATCGTCAAAAACTTGTTTTTGAAATTAAGACGCCATATTGGTTCTAAATATTATTTAAATAGACATTGATAAAGTCCCTCGGTGGGACGAAAATTTTGTCATTCAACGAAGTGCATAATTCTTTATCACTTTGTTTTGTGTACTTGGTGTTGTTTTACAAACCATTTTAGACGTTTATAAATTTTATTTTACTTGTATAGTATCGTTATACCGTAGCGATCCAACACCCCGTAAGATTGATCGTTGACTGGTTTTTCAGACGTTATATATATATATACCTGATGAAGCTTAGTCCAAAAACGAATCGTGTGGTGTACAATATATTTATATTTGTCGTCTATGATATATTGTATTTTAAGTGTATTGACTACATAAGATACGAAAAAGATGAACATTGAATATAGGAACTGTTTGGACGGGATTTTATTTTTTTATTCATTTTAATACACATGATATTTTAGGTGGCATTATTTACATGAAGGGGCCCGGGTGGCTCAATGAATTAGGTAGTTGGATTACCTAACAACTCATACTAGCCAATCACCAATATGGCGTGGGTTCGCGCCCGGCTTTTTAAATTACATTAAGGGTACACTCGAATAGTAGCCGCAAGTGATACAGTTTACCAGTTGCTTGCCCATGGTCGGTGGATTTCTCCGGCTTTCTCCATCACTAAAACTGGACTCCATGATATAGCTGAAATATTGCTGAAAGTGGCGTTAAAACATAAATCAATCAATCAATCAATATTTACATGAATAAGTAGCATATACAACAATTACAAGCTTAATTAGGTAGAGAATGACAGTGGATATCCAGAAGTAATAAAGCATCGTAAATCAACATGGAAAGACAAAATACGTGGCAGAAATGAAACAAAAATAAATACTGAACGTGAACAAACACAGGAAGGCAGTACGACTCCCTAACACAATCGATGATGAACTCATGTGCTGTTGGGGGGGGGGGGGGTCAGCAGTTTCTACTCCATGTGTAACAACAGCGCCATGTTATTTAGAGTACTGCTCAAAGTCAAATACCAGGCATGTTATTCAAGGTAATACGAGAATTAACCGCTAAGCTACATGATATGAACCTTTTCACATTGATTTTAGGATATGAATTATTCTCATTATTGAAGACCGTAGTGTGACCGTGAAATATAGAAAAGCAATAGCATCACAGTTCCTTTTAGTTGTGTCACACAGTTTGATAGTCTTTCATGTTCATTACATCCATATCCTTTATTACTAACGTCTTTATACAAGGCACACATAATTGTATTTTAGAACATATCTTTAAACCACTATTAAGTTGACAGGTAATTAGTATTAAAATTAAAAAAAAATTAAAAGATTATAGTCTTTTTGTGATTTCAGTCAAAGCTAACGTGATAAATTTCCAAAATTTTATTTTGAACAAAAACAAGAATATTTACATACAAGAAGTTTGAGCAAAAAAACTCAATAAAAATTGTTTATTTTTTTTTTAATTATTTAATTTGTTTGTAATAGAATGTAGTGCTGTATTACATACGTGATGTAGTACTATGGTTATTATGTACACTTAATGTATATGATTTATTAAGTCCACGTAAACGTGTCAGTTCTAATTGTCTGTAGCCCGAGTTTCTATGCCACATGTATCTGTCATCTGAAATATAAATACAATAACATTAGTGAAAATATATGGGTAGATTTATTGTTGTAAATACATAAACACACATATATATAAATGACATGACTTATTTAAGGAAGATAAACAGATAGGAGCAGACTTACTCTAACATGTAAAAAGACACTTAAGGATTGATCGCAATTTTTGTTCGGTTCATGAAGAAATAACCTCAATCAGGTTGTACACACCGTGTAACCCCCGTATTACGCAAAGGTGTGTACAACCTGATTGAGTTTATTTCGAATGAATCGAACAAATAATTTCGATTAATGCTTATAAATTAATTCAAATTTTTTTTTGTTATGAAATTGAAAAATATATTATTTTTTTCAAAACAAAGCAAATAATCGGAAATAAATTTAAAGAACCCTAAAGGTGCCTCATTTAAGGAAAATCACCCGATGACAACGGCACGCGACGCCTTGAGAACGACGTCTTTTTTTCGATTCCGTACATTGACAAATAACCTCAACTTTTTAAACCAATCAAAACATGTATAAAATGACATGTGACTCTAAACTTAATTTATAAGCAAATAACAGTTGCGAATTATTCATATTGGAGATTACTGTGTAGTCAAACCGGACAGCAATTCAAATGATAACTGATGTAAATGCGCGTTGGGTCTTGTAAATTAAGGATTACTATTGATTATATTAAAACTACTAATTTGATAATAGGTGTTACCTAACTTGGGACGAAGTCCAATATTTTGTTTTAAACAATATTAACTCGGATATATGGACCTATAATATTTGTTCAAAGTAGACCGAGGGTGGATCCAGATTTTCTTAAAAGAGGGGGCAAATAGGGGGACCCAGACCCAAATCTTCCGTCGTGTTTTAAGTCACGATCTAGGTACGAAACGATCAGGTTACGGAACGTCCGCATCCGATTTTCTGCACAGATTTAACCATGTATTGACTTCCGGTATGTCATTTCCGGTGCATGACAATTTAGTCATTAGTATATAGAAAAAAATTGCTATTTCTACCATAGTTGGGACTTCGTCCCATATAATTATTCACATTCACAGCAGTAACCTAAACATGCAACAACAATGTAAACAGAGGGAAAAAAACACAGTAAAATATATTAAATTTGTTTCTTTATGGTAGGCTGAGTCTGCACCAATCTGTGTATCTAATATCACTTAAGATTTACACACGTTGTAACTGTATTGTCAAGGTGTCATGCATAAACGTTTTGAAGCAGTCATAAGATTGTGAATTTGTTGTTTACTGTCGATCTGTTTTCGGATATGAATTTATACATGTCTTTCTGCGTTGCCAGTGTTGTGACCTTCAGGGTTGATTTGTGCTGTATCGTGTTTTGGTTTGTATTTTGATTAATGCTTTTAAGAGAATGTCCCTTTTTATTTTCGGTATTTTGTGTTCGTCGTCCTCTATTTCCAATTTAATGCAGTATTACCTTTGATAGATAATATTTATTTTGATTGTTCGGTGTACAAGTGTTTAACAGTTAGTTAAATGGCTATGGTAAATCTTAATGTTAGTTTACATCGGAGTACCCGGCAAAACAAGCGGCCTGTCGTGAGAAACTGCAAAATTCCTCACTCGACAAAAAGTCATATGGACTATGGGTCAGAAATTGACCTTGCAAACGGAAATTGGTTGCATACAAAATCGATATGCGTAATTCAACCTAGAACATGTAGGTGCTGCTATATGTTTTTGACTTAACCTTCGTCACCATTCAATAACTAACAGGGACCATCGTGGTCGTGATCGCATGGTAGTTGGATTTATAACTACCTGTGCAATCAGTGCCTATCACCAATATAGTTGTGAGTTCGAACCACGTTCATGGCGAGATGCACTCGATACAACATTATGTGATAAAGTTTGTCAGTGACTTGCGACAGGTCAGTGGTTTTCTCCTGCTACTCCGGTTTTTTCCACCAATAAAACTGACCGCCACGATATAATTGAAATATCGTTGAAAGTGGTGTTAAACACCATAAACCACAAACAATCTCAATAACTAATACTATGCTCAAGAAATAGATTATCACCGAAATGCGCATGTAATATGTACAAATTCATTTTCCTGGGGAATTATATCTGAGTATACAGGGATGTTATTAACACTTACAGACTCACCTTGAAAAGTACCTACAATGTAAAAACCTTAGATAAATTGTGTGTGATATTGCATACTGAATATCCTGCAGGAATACGCGGAACAATTGGCTCCTAATGAGAATATTAAAATGTTAAAATCAAAAGGAGCACATACTTTTATGAAATTAAAATAACAATATAACGCAACAATATGCTTATTAGAACATGAAATTATAAAAGATTATAATTTAAATCGATATGAATATGCATAAACATTTAACGAAAGGCTTGGATTTGGGTTTATTGTGTTTAACGTCACTTTCAATAATATTTCAGTTATATCGTGGCTGTCAGTTTTATTGGTGAAGGAAACCGGAGTACCAGGAGAAAACCACAGATTTGTCGGAAGTCACTGAAAAAAATTATCACATAATGTTGTATCAAGTGCATTACGCAGTGAATGGGGTTCGAACTCACAACGTTAATGATAATAGGCACTGATTACATCTACCTTACGATCACGACTACAACGGTCCCTGAATATGATTTACATTAGAATGAACATGCATACACATTGACAGAAAGTAGTCTTCATTTGAAAAACCCTATATAAAACAAGAGTGAGACATTCATCTTTCTCACCACCTACCTACAATTGAATGTTTTGTATCCGTTGATCTATAGGATCCTGTAAAGGATTTCCGAAATCTACAGGCTCTTTTTCGAACATTTCCTAAAAAAGTAGCTGTTGAAATTGTGTATAAGACTGGATTAATTGCAGAATTTAACGGCAGAACGAACACAGCTACCCATGCGTACACCTGAAAACAAAGATTATATATATATATATATATATAGTGTCTATTGATCTTTGCAGAGCATTTGGTTTATTATGTAGAAATTCGCTTGTAAACAAACAAGCATGCATGTTTGTAGACTTCTAACAATACTAATATAGTGGTGTCCAACACATATTGTGTTGTGTTTTTGTTTTGTTTGTCTTCGTCTTGTGTACCCTATGTTGCCAGTTTCTCTGGATTGTTTTTGTTTTGTGTGTCTTCGTCTTGTGTACCCTATGTTACCAGTTTCTATAGATTGTTTTTGTTTTGTGTGTCTTCGTCTTGTGTACCCTATGTTGCCAGTTTCTCTGGATTGTCCATTTGTTTTATTGCTCCTGCGGTATTCTCTAACGTTCATCATACAAGGAAATAGAGCATATTTTCTGTTCCTTAGAAGTCGACATCGTACCGACGACATAGGTAGGTAATATCTAATTTGAATATAATTATTTCGTTTGTCATTTGTTATGAAAGTGCGTAAATCAATAAATGTTGATCGGACATTCTTTTGCTAAAAGAGTTGCAAATGTAATTTCAAGTTTGAGGTTTCTTTTTTAGTGCGTTCCTCTTGACAAACGATGCTTAACGAACTTCCGAGTGGTTTATGTAATATATAATTCGATAACTGGAACACTTTATGTCAGTATTAAGTTCCGATGTCTTAAGGTGCACCCATCATGTGTTTTACAAAGAGTGTAGCATCACAGTGAATATTAAAATCTGCAGAATCATAATAACGAAATTAATGTTTTTGCAGGAATCTATTGTCTGATATTTACGAACGAAAAACAAATCTCTGACGAGAAAGCTTTATCTTACAAACCTAACAATTTGTTATTCAAAATTTTGCACCATTGTTCTCACTGGTGGTATTTCACCGACGTCTGTTTTTATCGGAATCCGAATTGGTAAGGACAGACGGGTTCCACTAGTGGAGCAGGAACTGCTTACTTGACCTTGACCGGTTTTTAGTCGCTCGATCTTTAGAATACTGTGTAGTGGTTTGTAGATCGGCGTTTGTCTTTAAGTCCTTTTTCATTTGACCATAGTATTACATATCCGTCTTCGATTTACTGATTCTGATTACTCATTTGGTATCTGCAAGCTCTTCCTAACATCATAAGTTTGTATTTAAAGAATATATTTCTATACAATGCAAGATTTATATTGGCGTAATGTATTGTGCATCATTTATTGTCTCTTAGTATAAAGAAAATGCTTTCCTCATATTTTGAAATAAAAGTTTAAAACAACAACTAACGTAAGATAACACATGCATACCTGTTGTGGGACACGTGCACCTCCAAGTGAAGCAAAACCCAGTAAAATAATCGGTACCCAACACATAAAATCCGTCATCACAATTAAAGTCATTCGCTTTGCCATTGAAGTGTCTGATAACGCCTTAGATTTTCGCACGGCTTGTGTTGTCCGCTTTGCCACAAAGAACATCCACAGATATGATAAAAATATTAAAAGAAATGATACGAAATTTAACACAAGAAACACAAATACGGAATATTCCCAACCACCCACGTGGTCTGGTGTAATATGAAGTGCAAGGCATACACCTGAACGTCCATAAAAGTTGTTAAAATATTCTATACCAACGAGTGGAGATGCTGATAGAAATAAAACAAGAGTCCACAATGCTGGCATTACAATTAACGCTTCTTTCATTCCTAAACGTTTCATTTTTAACGGAAATATAATACAAACCAATCGGTCTATTGTTATTACTGTTAAAGTAAATACAGACAATTCACTGGAAAATGTTGACATAAATCCCGCAAATTTACACAACGCGCTTTCGCGCCAAAATCTATCATATCTAAAGTAGTTTCCTCTATAATACGTATCTACTAAGGCTATAATCATTAAGTAAACTCCCATAAAGAAATCTCCAATTGCTAGGTTCGCAATTAAAAATGAATGCACCTGAAATTAAAAAAAAATCATATTAAATTTCATAGTTCCCGTCATCCTTATCCTTGGAACAAAAGTTCACCTCAGTTGAATACAATTTTACGAATTGCTGTAACGATTAAACTATAACATCATATTAAACCATTTTTGTACCTTATGTAGTCAGAAGGAATATTCATATCCTGAATGACAACCATTGTGTATGATAACAATATGAACTTACCCGTTTGTTCGGGTCAAACCAAAGACTATAATATTGATATTTACTCTTTTTCTAGAGGCACGCATCATAAGTCTCGCTGGATCAGAAATAGAATAATGTGTCCGAGGGGAGCGATATATCTACCATCGGACTGCTACCTGAGTTTGCTAGCACTATAAAAATTCAATAAAGCATATTGGTCTAGTACAACACGAACATCATCATTATATCATTAAAATGTAACAGCCATTGTATAGCTGAGACATTCCTCACTTGACGTTAAACAACAATCACTCACTCGATGGCACACACATTAACCGAAAAAAAAAGATAAGATGATCCATAGCTAGATGAACTTTGTTCAACATATCATATTTTCATGTGAACCTAGGGACCGGGTGGCTCAATGGGTTAGGTAGTTGGATTACCTAACAGCTCATACAAGCCTATCACCAATACGGCGTGGGTTCGCGCCCGGCTTTGTAAATTACAAAAAGGGTGCACTCGACTCGCAGCCGCAAGTGATAACATTTATCAGTTGCTTTCCCATGGTCGATGGTTCTCTCCGGGCACTTCGGCTTCTCCAACCACTAAAACTGGTCGCCATGATATAGTTGAAATATTGCTGAAAGTGGCATTAAAACACCAAAAATCAATCAAATCATGTGAACCCTATTTGTAGTTGGGTTCATGTTGTTCATCTTTAGTTTTCTGTGAAACAGTCTTTTGTGTACAATTGTTTGTCATTTTGGCCTTTTGACCATTGCATTACTTTTCTGTCAAGCTTTTCTTGTCTTATGTTTGAAACTTTAATGTATGTTGCTTATCAAGATGTACTTAAAGGCATATTTTTCTACGATTTTGTTGAAAAATTTTAATTGTCCACTAATGATTTATTTAAGCTATCATTAAACAGTTATGCTGCAAAAGATACGATTGGTATTCTTTTTTTTGGACAAAAAAGACCCAAAACTATCGTTAACGGAATTATTGTCCAGGATGACAAAAATTCAAAGTGAAAGTAACAGCGCCTCCTATAAAAAACGGAAGTTCGGAACTCTCGGGGTTTTAGCTTTGAGGTCAGGAAAATACTGTTAACTTCAAATTATCACGCTCGTTTAATGTTGTTTGAATCTAAACGTTTCGTAGCGTTTTCGCCAATAATTTGGTGTTTAATCTTCATTTTATGAAGGTCAGTACGGAAAACGACAATAATTTTGTGTATGAAAAATTACGGTTTTTGCTTTAGACATTAACCTCTCCTGTTCAATGACAAGTATTGTAACCAGATTGTAAATTAACTGCCAACTTTATTTGTTCATTTCTGTTTCTGAGTAATAAAGAGGCCGTCGTAGTCGTGATCGTATGGTAGTTGGATTTACAATTACCTATGCAATCAGTGCCTATCACCACTAACGTTGCGAGCTCGAATCCCACTCATTATGTGATAAAGTTTGTCAATGACTTTGAGTAGGTCTGTAGTTTTTTTTCTCGGGAATTCCGGTTTCCTCCACCAATAAAACTGACAACCACGAAATAACTGAAATGTTGTTGAAAGTAGCGTTAAACACCATAACAATAACCTTGAGCAATAATGAACGAATTTATTTCATACCTTTCCATTTTGAAAATCTCTGAGTCTCCAACTAAATACTAGTAAATTGCCAAAGCATGCCAAGAATCCAAGAATCCAAACACTAACACGTAAGATAATGTTTGACATCAGATCTTCACAAGATGAGAACTCATCCGGTTCTGGGTAACAATGCTCCACCGATTTAACCAAACAGCAGAAAGGAAATTCGTCGGTATGTCTCTCAAAATAAACATAGCAATATATAAACTACAGATCATATATTATTTTTATAACATATTTATTCTAATAAAACTACACGTGTTTACTACTTGACCTCCTTAAATATACACCTTTACATCGCTTTTTTTCGGTGTGCAACATATTTTAAACTCTTCTCCATTCAACTTGATACACGTAGTAAGATATTTACAAAATATATATCTTCCAAGTAATATTTATATATTATGGTTTATAACTAAATCCTGTATTTTCATTTGATCACCTTTGAAAAAATTACGCATATTATGTAGAATTTTACATTAAAATGTAAAGCATAAATGTTGCAGTGTCAAACAAGATATGAAACCATGGTTTACACGGTGATTTACATGGCGGTGTATGCATGTCTGAAATTGTTGGAAATCATTATGTTCTATATGTGTATGTGGTCTAGTATTCAATTAGCATGGACATTCAATGCGTACGGCTTTGACTTAATTATATATTTTCGGGTAAAACACAATAAAGGGCAATGCAGTGTTGCATCAGAGCTGAACATTCAAGTACTGTTATTCTTAAAAGCAACATGTTTTCTATGATCTATAATGTCTGAAGTTGGTATGATGTTAAGATTACTCAGAATTACTTGTTATTTCTCTTTTTAATTAACATTTATTCACACAAGATAATAATTACACCCTTAAATATAGTTACATGGTTTTTGTAGTGTCGTAACCATATTTTCTGTTCTGCAGTTTTTATTCTGTCTACAATTGTTCATATTTTGACTGATTATAACTACTCTGTGTATTTTACATCTTCAAACATGAAAATATCAATCTTTTGACAGTGTTTTCTAGAAGATATTTTTTTACTAGTTACGGACCCTACAAATTTCTGATAGAAACATACCTTTTGGATAAAGCCTGATAATTTCTCCAATTGATGTTCGATTTTCATAAATTTGGTATCAAATTAATCCTGATTAATTTTTCTAAAGATTGTTATTAAAATAGTTTTGTTGAATTCCTATTTTGAAAAGTAAATTTTGGTGTAAAAATAAACAAATTTCAAGTGCAACAGCATAACACCTTATTTGTGCAAATATTTCGGTACCCTTTTGCTTGTTACTCAAAAACTATGAGAGATATCTTCTTGAAATTTTGTATGCAACTTCGGCGTTTCACCATCCAAAACATGATATTAAAGTGATACCTTTAAATTCAATGGAAGTATGTTAATATTGCACATAACACACTGCTTTTGAGTATGAGCCCTTTATTGTGTTTCAGCCGTTTGCATTATTTTAGCATGCTAAATTTTGGTGTTTAATTTTCATATTTAGACAAGAAATGAGTTGCTTGTCCTTGCGTAACGCACCTACAACAAAATTCAGTGGCTATCACCAATTTTTTTGCATGCAAAATACTTTAAATACTTACAAAGTACGAAGTTTAGGAAGGCCGTGAAATGTGTTGGGTTCTATGGTAGCAATTTCATTGTCAGAAATATCTCTGGAAATAAACGTAACAACGTGTGAGAAATGACAAGAATGCTTTGTAGAATAGAATGCATAGACTTTGTTGCACATACATTAATTAAAACTTAGCTGACACTTGAAATTACTTGAAATGTACATGAAATTAATTGAGACTTAAATTTAATTGAGGTTTGCGCAACCCAGTCCTGATGTTCACTTATAAATTGTAGAAATTCAATGAAAATGAATTTTTATGTACAACTAAAAATATGAATTCCACTTAAATGAAGTTGAAATCTGTATTAATTCAATTGATAATGATGCAATAATGGTGGATGAATATGGACCGATAGCGACAAAGCCGTATATGTGTGTAATCAATAGCTGTTATATCTAAGGTAATGGAGGTGGATTCCGAAAAGGGGAAAAGGCACTTTCTTTTGGTCAATGTGTTGTCTGTCCTTCTTTGCTTACTGATTCTGAGGAACACTTTCGTATCTTCAAGCTCTTCTTGACACCTTTTTCAGTGGCTTTCGGATGGCGTGTTTTTATCGGATACTCTGGCTTGTCCCATCCATTAAACTGACCACCACTATATATATGCAGCTAAAATTCTATTAAAAATTTGCTACAAACGTAAAATCTTAATCGAATTGCCGATTTTTGTACTGTTTTGCTTTTGTTTCTCGGTAAATACAATGTCGATTTAAGCAGTATTCTTTGAAACGTAAAATAAAACATCGTTTTTCTTAATTAATCTACTTACAAAGTCAAGAGCTTTAACAACCCATTAAATGTACCATCTTGTATTCGCTTTAACTGATTATTTGACAAATCTCTGCAAGTATACATACATATTTGTCTGATTATATCTCAAAACTTTAAAAAAAATGTTATTATTATTAAAATCAAAATATTTAAATTACAAAAAATATTGTTTTAATGCCAATCGGTCATTTTTTCTGAGTGCATTGTTTTTTTGGCTTTGGTATGTGAAAGCTTATTACATAACATTTTTGTATAGTTAACAATCCATATCAAAGTATACCACCAGCTGTTGATTCCGCTATTGTATTTAGAGAATCATCAATTTTATTTGGATTGTGTTTGAATTTGTTTATATTATTCCACTTGTATATATTTTAGTAAAAATATAATATTATGTAAAAATCAAATGTTATTTAAAGATACACCATAATACACATACAAAGAAAAAAACATGTTGGAACAGTATTGAATTTTCAAGAAATATTATGTTAATTTAAAATAATTCCCAAGTTCCAGTAGTGTTTAAGAGATGCGAATTGACATGCGACATACTTACAGACTATTAACACTTCTTAGTCCAAGGAACGACCCACTCTGTAATGTTACCAGATTGTGATGACTCAAATCTCTGTAAATGTACATAACAATACCATTCACCAGATATAATAGTAATAACTTGAAATAAATTATGCACAGAAAGATATTATTAACGAAACGTCTGAAGATACCAAGGTTGTAATAAGAATCAGTAAATCAAAGAAGGACAGACATCACAATGGCCATAAACAAAAGACAAACACATATCTACAAAACACTACACAGAAAACTAAAGATCGAGCAACACGAACCACACTAACAACCGGGAGGTAAACTCTAGTGTTCCGGAAGATGAAATTTTCAAACCTGAATGTGGAGTTGTATTCCTGATGAATGTTTACAAAGTGCAGTATTAAATACATCAAAGTAAGTAGCGTAGTACTATGATTGTTTAATGCAATTTATTGCTATATTGTGGAGATCTGGTCAACTTTTATTGGATGGAGAACTAGTAAAAACTGTAGAGTAACACAGACCTGCTGGTGTAGCAACATTTTTGTTGTATCAACACTTTTGTGGTATCAACATTTTTGTTGTATCAATACTTTTGTTGTATCAATACTTCTGTGGTATCAATACTTTTGTTGTATCAATATTTTTGTTGTATCAATATTTTTGCTGTATCAATACTTTTGTTGTATCAATATTTTTGTTGTATCAATACTTTTGTGGTATCAATACTTCTGTGGTATCAATATTTTTTGTTGTTGTATCAATACTTTTGTTGTATCAATATTTTTGTTGTATCAATACTTTTGTTGTATCAATTATCAATATTTTTGTTGTATCAATACTTTTGTGGTATCAATGCTTTTGTTGTATCAATACTTTTGTTGTATCAATACTTTTGTTGTATAAATATTTTTGTTGTATCAATACTTTTGTTGTATCAATATTTTTGCTGTATCAATACTTTTGTTGTATCAATACTTTTGTTGTATAAAATTTTTTGTTGTATCAATACTTTTGTTGTATCAATATTTTTGCTGTATCAATACTTTTGTTGTATCAATATTTTTGTTGTGTCAATACCTTTATTACATCAATATTTTTGTGGTATTAATACTTTTGTTGTAACAATACCTGTATTGTACCAATATTTTTGTTGTATCAATACTTTTGTTGTATCAGTATTTTTTTATATAACCACATTTCCCAATGTATAGATAGTACATCTCTAACAAATAAAACAAAACCATATAAATTATTACAGTGTTTGCAGTCGTGATAGTCCTACAAATGCAGCAGGTGAAATTTCCTCGATTCCATTACCAGATAAATATCTGAAAATAGATTAATGCAATTAATAATGATAATATTTTATTTATATATTATTTCGATTCCATTGCAAAGAACTATTTAGTTCAACACTAAATCCTCCCTTTTATACAGTTAAACATGCCCATAAGGTCACTTCTATTAAACAGTCGCCTGTATCAAAAGATCACTTTTTTATTGTCGTGTTATAAAACATTGCATATGAATTGCACCTCTTTTTAGAAATCACATGACTTATCAGGTCATTTGTTCTTGCCATTAGAGGTGACCTCTTAATACAGGTTTGCAATCAACATTCTTTTTTTTTATTAAGATTAGTTTAATTTATAGTGAAATGACGGACATCAGCATGCAGGGGTAAGAGGAAAGACTGATTGGCTCCGAATCCAGATAATGCGACATGGCTACCCGCGGACTGTTGTTTCAGTGAGCTAACAGTATAACGAACCAACTAATCGGGTTGATCTACTACAAAGAGGACAACATTATCATCTCATCGAATGTAACTTTGTTTTCGCCATGATATAGCTGACAAAATGCTCATTTGGCGTTAACACTCACTCACTCACTCACTCACTCACTCACTCACTCACTCAATAATAACGACTATATAGTGTCTTAAGATGCATTTTTGATAGGAATAAATGTTTTATTCCCATAACGGAAAAACCAAGTCAATACACATATATCTGCATTTCCCCCTTTTGTTCGTTATGTACATATATAGATTGATTGGTGCTTAACGCCACATTTAGCAGTATGTTAGCTATAGCCAACTGAATTAGGATGAACATCTGAAACTGATAACAAATAGAAACAAAACACTATGTTTTTCATCCTTCATTTTAGAATGTAAAATGTTTGATACTTACAAAGTTCTTAAACTGGTTAGTCCAGTAAATGAACCATTCCCTAGATGTCTGATAAAATTATTCTTCAAGTTTCTGGAAAATAAGAGATCTATCAAAATAACGCTAAATATGTATTGTCGTTCCATCTGATTTTTTGCTTGCTTGTTATCAAGATACATAACTATGACACTCACTTTAAATTAACTGGGGATCAATGCCGGACTTTGAAATTTGTCTCATGATACCTTTCTAGCCAACAACAAAAATAATCTTCAATATAAATCTGCTGTCGTTATACTCGGTACCAAGGTGACATAAGATGATGTACGCAGGTGTTCACCTAAGTGATAAAACATTGTTTCAAACGTGGAGCCGTAATTCTAAGCAAAACCTATGAGTGAATGAGTCATCAGTGTTTATGTTCCAATGCGGAAATTTATTGAAGTCATCCCTTCGAAAGTTTTTACGTTCACCACCATGACCTGGCTAACCGCTACGGAATGTGTGTCATAGATGACCACGAAAATGTTCCGTTTGACGTAATGACAATCCCTCCCTTGTGTGCTTCCTTTTGTTACTTGTGAACGTCTTTGTAACAAGAGTAACACGACTGATTCCACTGTTTATCCCTTCATGGCAACTGAGCTCTGTAAAGAGGTTCGTGTTGTAGTTTCTTTCGACCATTGTTCGTATTTTTGTCCTTTTTCTTTCACTCATTGTATAATCTGTTCTTTGTTTTACCATTTTGTGTAGTGTTTTGTGTTTGTATTTCCCCCCTTTCTGTATTGTCGGTCCTTTGTTTTATTTTTGCCCTTTGGTATCTTAAAACGTTTGACCATTGCATTGTCTGTCCGTATTTATTTACATCTTCTCATGACAACTCTTCGTCCTCTGTATGTCATCTAATTGCTTATATGAACTTTGGACTATGTGTTGATTTCACTTGGTGTTGGAATTTCGGACTTGGGAAGTCTTTGTCTTATGTTTTGTGATCCAATATATTTGCTTAAATATCGATGCCTACTTCCATTATTCATTGTCAACGTTAAAGTGTTGATATATGTCATGTCTGTCATGTTATTGTAATTATATTTGTGATATGTGTTTTTGATATCCTGTTATTGTATTTTAAATGGAGATATGTGTCATTGATGGGGGTGATCTTAGTCTCATCATTCATGAAATCATTTGTACCGAGTTTACTTACAGTGCAACTAATCTAAAGAGATTCCTGAACACACCATCTGGTAACTCTGTGATATGGTTGTTACTCAAATCTCTATGAAAAAAAAACCATAATATAAAATTAATAAATAACATTTTAGTAATTAAATGGGGAACAAATGTCGAAAAATAAAACCAATATATTCAAATATATGCTCATTCATATTGGATTACGGTTATGGTGTTTAACGCCGCTTTCAACAACATTTTAGCCATATCGTGGCGGTCAGTTTTATTGGTAGAAGAGACGGGACTACCCAGAGAAAACCACCGACCTACGTAAGCCACTGACAAACTTTATCACATAATGTTGTATCAAGTACACCTAGACACGAGCGTAATTCGAACTCACAACTTTAATGGTGATAGGCACTGACAGCACATGCAGTTGTAAATCTAACTACCCGTTCTTCATAATAGTAAAACAAAATCATACAACCAAGATAATGGTTTTCTCCGGGTACTCCGGTTCCCTCCACCAATAAAACTAACCACCACGATATAATTGCAATATTGTTGAAAGCGGTGTTAAGCATCTAATCCTAACCAAGATGGAAATGTGATACATAATCAGCATAATCCTAACGGAAAAGAACCTTAGTTTAATCAGCATTGCATTTTTCATTCTACCATATCAGAGGAAAATAAGGCATACATGTATGATGTTGTTAATCTATCAATACAGTTAATTAAAATTTGAATTTAAAATACAAGAAGCCACTCTCTGAAAGCGACACGTTATTTCAAAGCTTTTAATATAAAAGGAAAACGTGTGAAGAATCAATCTTTTGGTAATTTTACTTCATTAAGCATACTCGATGTAAATAAATATCACAATCAATCAATTAAGAACGATATGTTTTCTGTTTTTCCCCTGTTATTTCTTGGTATCTATTCTGAATATTATATATGAATTTACACAATATTTTCTCTTAACATAAAAAAGGCCTATCTTTATCGTCCCATGTTAAACAATTTATCACTACAGCAAGAGAAAATAGAAAAATACAGCAAATTTTGAAAGATAAATATTATTTTCCTTTGTTTTTTGTTCTTTTGTTTTTGATTTTTGTTGTTTTTGATATTTTTGTTTTGTTTTTGCCTGTTTTGTTTTTGTTTTGTTTTTGTTTCTTAGAATTGTAAGAGCAATATGAACACATATATTGTACACCGAAAGGTCTGTAATAAAATGTTAAACAAACAATACCAGAGTTTCGAAAAAATTCCAAAATTCAATAAAAATTCGTAGAAAGAGGAAAAATGGTATTAAAAGAGAAGAAATCGTAATTATACATTTGCTTGTTGATTTATTGTCGTGACTATAGTACAGAAGTCAAACACACTTAACTTTATTTTTTACGTCAAGTTTATTGATGAACTTATGTTCAAATCATGCAAAGAAAAAAAACATAACAATTGACAAAGTCAACTTCGCTTTACACCTCTTTGCTCATCGAATTCTCTCGAGTCAGTTTTCAAT
The DNA here is from genome assembly GCA_002080005.1 of Gigantidas platifrons. Classification (NCBI taxonomy): domain Eukaryota; kingdom Metazoa; phylum Mollusca; class Bivalvia; order Mytilida; family Modiolidae; genus Gigantidas; species Gigantidas platifrons. The sequence goes on from MJUT01005333.1 coordinate 497,633, forward strand.
TAAGGTTTATTTAGTCTTAAGATATACGATAATGACTAAAGGGGGCAATGGACTAAAGCAATTAGATGTTCTGTTGATGTCTTCTCTGTGACGAGTATTGACAATGTAATACACACACTCAATCTTGATGTAGACTTATTTTGACATAAGCTGTAAAAATGATAAGTGTTGCAAGTCTAATATTCAATTGGTACTAAATTAATTAATTTTCCTAAGTGTGAGCTGCATATACCAACATTGCCGCTAATTAACCATGAATAACCAAGTAGCGTTATATAAATCCAGAAAAAGGCAATAATGTACATACATTTCCAAGAAAAAGTGTTGATACTTTTATCTATTAATAATCAAAACATATATATCAAATTTAGTGAACACGACGCGTTTCTGGAATAACCTTTAGCAGGTACGTTCAAAGCCAAAATATTTGAAAGCCAAATAACCTAAAAATCTTTGGAAATAAGGGTAATAACAAAATTACCGAACTCCGAACAATCTTCCAAAGTGAAAATCAAAACTCATAAGTATATAAACTGACAAAATCTGTCAACAACCGCAAAACTGGGAAAACCGTAATGGAAGAAAGAAAAAAACCCGGCCTAAACAGGATAGCCATAATCGACAGAGGTCACATATTGATTAATATTGAATATAAAAACTATCATTTACAATTCAGAGGAAAAAAGAAGCATTTATTTTAAAATGCAACTATCTGGGAGAAAAGTGTGTAGCCTAGGTATTAAACAATTCGTACCTCGAAAACAATAAATACTATATAACATAAAATGCTTAAAACCTTTTCCATGAACAATTATTTTAAATGGACATAGATAAACGGTTATATACTATTTTCTCGAAACCAAAATCTTCAGTTAATATTTTACGTTCTATATTTCGACACACTAGCTGTCCACAAAGACAAGAACAGCGAAATTCTGAAACTATAATATATCAGTGTGTTTCCTAAAGAAATCAATTGAAATTTAAACATGGAGGACGTTGGATGTCAAATGACAATGACAATGCTACTGATACAACAACTTTAATTTCGAGACATCGAATCGAAAAAACATACAGTTTCTGTACTTAAAACGAATCGTCCAGATCGACCTCTCGATCGATGTAGTAATAAGATGACGATATTATTAGTGTGATCAGGAAAAAAATGACCGAAATATAACCAACCTACATATGAAAAACGTTCAAGAATTTCAGGTACGCTCGAAATCAAAGTACCTTCATCAGGTACGCTCGAAATCAAAGTTCCTTCATC
>MJUT01005333.1:504487-562411 GCA_002080005.1 Gigantidas platifrons
TTTGTCTTGTATACCCTATGTTGCCAGTTTATCTGTGTTTATGTTTTTTGCTTGTCTTGTATACCCTATGTTGCCAGTTTATCTGTGTTTTTGTTTTTTGCTTGTCTTGTATACCCTATGTTGCCAGTTTATCTGTGTTTTTGTTTTTTGTTTGTCTTGTATACCCTATGTTGCCAGTTTATCTGTGTTTTTTTTTGTCTTGTATACCCTATGTTGCCAGTTTATCTGTTTTTAATTGCCACTTCGGTGCTTTCTAACGTTAACTAACAGAGAAAATGCTTATTGCAGAATTTGGAGCCATGTTTCCTGCTAATATTGCTGAAGACTAGAACTAATTAAAATAAAGGGATGTTATTGTCCAAATTGCTTTGCATAAGCTATATGTTACTTAGACAAGATGGGGTCAGACACTTAACCATTTTATATAAATGTAATTTTTATACTGTTCGTCTATCACTAAGCTTTAAACCATCGGGTTTCCGTCTACCAGTCATGAATAAATGTAAATTTCGTTCCCCTAGTCACGATCCTCGTAGCCACATTCTAGACACTGTCTAATTTATCTTTCCAAATTTCAGTCGGGTTTTCCAATACGACAATTTATTATTGTTTTAGTCGTAAAAGACGAAAAATAAAAACAAAATTCTAAGGTTTGTGGATTTCAGGTTATCTTAAGTTTTCTGGCTATCGTAACTTTCGTGTGAACATGCTTATACTAAGGTCAGGCATTTGACGAAGATAATGATAAATTCTTATGCACACTCATAGTATTAATTGATTTTCCTTGGAATAGTTTAGTTTATTGAAAAAATATTTTTGCAAAATTATACGGATTTTCACTATGGCGTGATAATACAAATGCATTAGTTTTGTTAAACTGCCAATGAAATTTATTGCCAAATGTTGCCTGTGCCTCTCGGTTGCTCCTTCGCATTTCCCCAACGTTTATGACATGTGTCTGTAACTCTTACTTACGATATACTTACAAGTAATACAATCGGTCAAGTTCTTTGAATGTATCTGTATTTAAAGTATCACCTAAACGATTTCCAGCCATTATACTGAAAAATACAGATGATAAAATTGATATTAAATATAAATAAAATCTACTATGTGTGCTGTATGTAGCTCTTTGTTTATATGCATTAATTACTTTGTGCGATTTAGCTCATTTTTTTTTTACAAAGAAGGCGAACATTTTCTGCTCGAAATTTACTAATATATAAAATGTTGTCTATTGTGTAGGTGTGCAGATCATGATCATGTTTTACTATTTGTTTCTACTAAGCACATTGTACTTCAACATTACATGAAGATATCTAATGATTTTATCTACACACCACACATAATTTTATAACATCTTTTCTCAAGTTTGTAGCATCTTGCAAAATCATAGGAACTTTGCATTTAAAAATACGAATATGCATTTCAAATACCATAAAATACATATTGGCTATATATTCAAAACTCTCGTAGACCAATACTACTCACAATTTGATCAGATTAAGTTCGAGATTTAAGTATTCTGGTAAGGCTTGCAACCCAAGTTTTGTACAATTCATTTCATCTTCCTGACACATACATGTTTCTACTATAAATGGGCATGCGTAAGCTGTAAACAAAATTAAAGACTCATCATATCACAAGCTGTAATCAAAAACAAATCATCATACACAGCCAATAAAGAGGAAAAACTTCACAGACACTTATCATTAGCTTTGGCACTTCATTAATTTCGAAAGCAAATCAACTAGGAAATGTAAGAATCTTCAAATATTGTCCACTTTCATTAACTTCATGGGAACATAATAAATCGTCATTTCAACTTGGGATATGCTTACCGTTCGTGAGCATCTGTGTTCACAACCACATTTTGGTGGAGTCTTTGTTGCTCATGTTTTTAGTTTTCTGTGTTGTGTTTTGTGTGTTTTGCTTGTCTTCTTCATGTGTCTGGTGTGCTCGGTGTTGCCAGTGTCTCTAGATTGTCTATTCTTCATTGCATCTTCGGTTTTCTCTAACGCTTATCTAAAGACGTTTTGTGTATATCTAAATAGCAATGTCAAGTTTATATGCTTTTTGCAATTTTATAACATAGACTGAAATAAAATAAGAATGCCGATTGTTTTCGCCGAAAATCTTTCCAGACAGCTTCATGAATACCATAAAAATGAGCCACAAATCATAAATATATATTTATATTAGAAATTGACTAAGTACACTGACGAAAGAAGGCGGGAAATTTAACATAAAGTAATCCAAAACGTAGCTAAAGAATATATGATGCTATATTAAATTGGTGAACACTTACTGCAATTGACTTCGTCAATATATGTTTCTGTACAATCAGGAACTCCATCACATCGCCGTGAACTATCGATGCAAAAAGAATTATTTTTACACTTAAATTGGTCTGCTTGACATACCCAATCACCTGAAATATCAAAGTTTGATTGTAATAGACAGTTGTAATATGATTAAAATCATATGTTAAATTAGCCACGATCCATATAGAACATTGGCAGTTTTGAAGGTCGAGAAAGAGACAGTATCGCTAGTATCGCAGCAAGTTCGATAGGACGAGCTGTGATACTAGTGATAATGCATGTCGATATCTTCAAAACTTGCGTTATTGTTTTTATTGGTGACATTAAAATATGTCTGACGTCACACTGATCGATAATGTTTAGTATTATAGCCTGTTCGTTGATATTGACAATATCACACAGTGAAATCAAAGGTAACATTTCCAAATTACCTATAGATATGGAATAACGTCCGCTTTGAAGGTGGAAACACACATTATCACTAGTATTACAGAGAGTTCGGTAGGATAACAAATGTTGAGACCTTCAAATCAAACGTTAATGTTTTTATCTGTAAACGTCATAATTTTTCACACTGACCGATAATTAATTTTCGTTGATAATGAACATATCACCCATTGAGATCAAAGGGAAAATGTACATATTACCGACAAATTATCATCTGAAAAATATCGATTTGGATGTGAACTTTAGATTAAACGTTAAAGAATACCGAAAGGGCAATGAAATATGGACAATCCAGATAAATTAGCAACATAGAGTACACAAGACGTCGACAACAAAAAAAAACATAACAAAACAAAACAAAACAAAACAAAACAAAATAAAAACAAAAAACACAACACAATATGTGTCGGACACCATTAAACACAAAAACATAAATAAGACATGAGCCGCCCTACAAACAACTAGAGGTATATACACTGACAAAGTACGGCAGTAGGTAGGTTCAGTGACAAGCAGAGAAGGAAATCCCCCCAAAATTCGAATTGATATACCAAATATTTTTAGTTCACATGATCTGGTTGTTGCCGTAGTTAATTGGTCGTAGTGTATTTAAATCAGATTCCAGATTGATCATGTTTTACAGTTAGAAATGTATATTTTCGTTTTTTAGGATAAAACATACGTTTATAACTAAAGAGAGCAATGCAAGGAATTAATCATAAGACGAGTGTCTTTTACAATTATTGGTTTCTATTTACTTTTCAAATTACAAATCGGTCTTAAGTGGAAAGATATGTCTGTCAATTAATATTTAACATCTTCGTAGATACAAGTGTTGGATTATTGAGTGTGATACCTCTCTCATTTAATGACCGTACCTCATTATCTATTAAAATAAGTAGTTAAAACATACAATTTTACTGGAAGAAAAAAAGGGGAAAAGTGTTTTCATACCGAATCCATGACCTCAATAGAGAAGTGTAACTATAAGAACTAGATTAATTTTGAAAGTTTCTTGCATGACCATTTTTGTAACTGGTTAAAACCTATGTATCAATTTTAGCCTTTTAGAAATGTGTCTGCAACATCTATCGTGTAATTAATTACAGCCTTTTTCGTTGAGATTAAAGAGTTTTTTTGAGTAAGATGCTAAATCACGCAACAGTTCTAATCAGTATGTACATTTAACCAACTAGCCTTGTTATCTTCCGCAATTATATCAAGTCTAAATATACATGTATAATTTATTTATATAAAGCCAACATGTTTTAAATATGTAAAATTATTAAATAAAGTCTTGAGTACAAAAACCCCCCAAAGGGCCTAAACATGATAGCCAAAATCGGATAAAGTCAACTGTGCCTGCAAAATGGCATCTATTATTGAGATATTGGTTCATGTCACTGTTGAAACAAAACCTTTCACCATTTCTGGAAATTCTCATTTCCGTTTCGATTCATAAATTAAAGTGATTTGTTGTCACCCGACGTCTGCAAAAGGTAGCTTAGAACACTGTAGTATTGATTTGCCTTAATTCATAATAGTGACATATTTTGATTTTTGCATAATTACAAAACAACGTTACATAATGACATATGGTACTGACGTACTCTCATTCACTTTTCCAATATTTCCCGTCAAACATACTTATCACAATTTTCAAACTTTGAACAGGTTGAACATTGTAGATGAACCTTATGTTTACTTTTGTTTTCAAGATAAGCCAGTGAACGCAAAAAAAAAAAAAACAAAAAAAAAATTGACTTCTGTACTCTCTACATACATATTCTCCACTCTAATCTGAAAGTATTTACTTTCCAAAAATATATTTTGATACACTGCCTAATAAAAAAACAGTGTTTTTGTTAGGCACTGTATTACATTTTTTTTAAGCAAAGCAGATACTTAAATTATTCGCCGCGTTTTGCAAATGTGCAACGTGTACATTGTATTTGTACTAGTATTACCCAATCTGCTGTCAACTTTTAGTATTAATTGTTAGTCTGAACTTATGTACACTAAATTGCTAACTGGTTTCCGATTACTAATTAATACTGTGCTACCAATAATGTCTGACTGAAAAAAACCCCTACCAGAATGTATCTACTTGTAGATTTCAGATAGTTATTAGTAATCGGAAACCAGTTTTTGAACCATATACACTGAAGACAGGCTACATATTCGATAATACTTGCAATGCACATATTACATTTGTTTTCACAACTGAGGTAAGATTGAAGAATCTGAAATGGCAAAAAGTTTTTGATACAAATACCTAATAGATATTATTCAATACATTAGCAAATGAACAAATTACTGATTTTTGTTAATCTTTGCATTTCTTTCATTAATTTTACTTGAAACCGGAAGTGCATATAGGGGGTAAAATACATTAATCAATACAAGTAGGAAAATATTCGTCAGTATTTAAAAAAAAATATGAATGTACTATATTCTTGTCTCCTTTTGTTAAAAGAAATATTTGAAAAATCGAAAATGTCACTATTATCGGGTTTGATAAATCAGTACTACCATATACTAACCCTAATAGGATAATAGAGAGAAAAATCGAGGGACTTCTGAAAAAATAAATCTCGTCAAAGTAATTAAATCAGATTCCGAATAGGATTAATACAGAATACATTGGTCATAGTTTATTCCATATGAGTTTAGCGAATTTTATAGGACTGTTTTGTGCACTATCGCGACAATAGTTTCCTTTTGTATATGTATATTAGTTTTATTTCTTAAATTGTAATAGTGCGTCGTTGTTTTATCCATAATTTCATACATTCTGATAATTGAATTGTATGATTAAAAGGTTATGATATGGCATGAGTATTGTATATTATGTCCGATATCAGCTTGATACTCCCAAATTAACCAGAGTTATGCTGAACCGATGCTGATATAGATCGAAGGTTGATATAATAACTGACCTATGCATTGTGATATATTTCTGATTTGCGCGTGTGTGGTTTTTTTTAATGTATTTTCGCCATGTATCCCGTATTGGTCATATACTGTATCCTGATTTGTTTTGTGTACTATATTTTGTCGAGTTCAATAAATGTACGATATAGAGAAAGATTTTTTTTTTACCTCTGTCATTTCCATAGATTTGAGAAGATTTTATCACAGAGCTTGAAAAGGAAGCACTACAAAATGCATGATATACAGAAAGGGTTTTTGATATCCCTTGAATTTTCTTAGATTGACACGATTTTATCTCACAGTTCGCAAAGATAGCACTAAAACAAAAGTCTTCAACAATACATGTAATATTACGTAACTGTCTGGAGACCTAAAGCAATTTCATCAGATCATAAAGTTTTTTTTCATGAACTGAATGGAATGTGCCGTTTGAGATGGAAGATTGACAAATTTGCAATATATCCTTACCTGTTAGGCATACCTTAGATGATTGTGTGTCATTATCTTAGGTGTAATTGATAAGAATCACACCCATATGTTCACAAAAACAATGATTTAAGATTTCTAAAAGTGCAAACTCGGTGACAGTATATGTAATGCATTATTAACGAATGTCTATCAATATTATGTAACATAAGAAAAAAGGCCTGGGAATACAAAATATGAGCACAAAATCATACACTCATGATACCACAAACAATAATTTAAGATTTAAGAAAATGCAAACTCGGTGACACTATATGCAATGCATAATTTATGAATGTCTACTAAATGTAAGATATCAGTATTATGTAACATTACAAAAAGTAGATTATTTACGAATGTCTACTAAATGTAAACTATCAGTATTATGTAACATTGCAAAAAGTACATTATTTACGAATGTCTACGAAATGTAAAATACCACTATTATGTAGCATTGCAAATAGTCTGGAGATACAAAATAGGAGCAGTGAAACGAGACATCGATAAGTTAAGAGCTAACTGAATGCTCGCAACACTGCAGGGAAATCAAGAACGTCAAGTTTTAAGCAGAACATTTCTAAAGTAGACGATACATGGAAATAATATAATAGTTTGGCTTATTTGTGATCTCGACCATATTAACTCAGGGCGAGCGACGCGTTTCATGGAACTTTGAGAGATAATTCTAGGTAGAAGATATGTAGTTAGGTGACAATTATAGTTCTCTATTCAAAAATGCTGCAGGGCTTCGTATAAGTAAAATAATGATACAAAACAATGTACCTTAATATACAAAATGTCAAAAGACAAACTATAGATGCATGGGGTGGTTGATCTTCTCACAGAGGATAGATACTCCAACAGCCACCATGAATCGATCATCATGTTGACATTCGAAAATAAAAAATAAATCTCTTTACAATTTAGGTTGTTTGAATGAGTAATTCACCTTACGTTTTATTGCGATCATGTGGTGAATATGGACATTTCCTTTTAATAAACGAATATAACGGATAATGCGAATGAATTTTCAGTAAATACCGATTATTCAGTAAAAGCTTTAAATCGAATAAAAACGTTTTCAGTGAACTGATATTGATCTCAACGTCATTTTATTTTCAATTTCTTTCCTCAGTCGAATGTTTTATTTCAAAACAAAGTTTCATCAAACCGTCATTAAGAATCTTGGTTAGAATAACTTCTCTATGAAATATGTCAAACATTAATTAGCAATAACGACGACAGTTTTTTGTATTGCTAAGAAAACAGATAACTCTTCTTCCCATTTTTTTAATACAAGATGAAGTATTCTCTAATTCTTGTTCAATTTTCACACTTCTCAACCCGTGTGAGAAAAAAATCGATAATCAACGTGTGGATCACTTTGTTCTCAGTCGCTGATTGGTCAATTACGAATTACGTAATTTTCTATGCTCATCTTAGCAACGTTTAAAAAATGTAAACAAATCGCGTCGTCTGCTTGATGAAAAATGTCAGATATCCTTGTCTGAGATTTCCGTCTTGCCCTGTTACCGGTGTTAGATTCTTTTTCTCACTAATATTTTATTGAAAGTACAGAATTTTCCTTCATGAAACATGACGTGGCACATATTTTGACGTCATTGAAGCGTCAAAGGTACGGAAAAGGACATATAGAAATACGAAAAAAAAAATGAAAATAAAAGACACAAATATATTTAATACGTTTGGATTCTGTATTAAAAAAAAACAATGGCTAAATCCGTAAAATAGATGTTATACAGCTATCAGACAGGGTATATATAATGTGACATTCCGGCTTAGGATATATATTTATAAAGGATCTATCGGTGCGCGACAAATTTGGGGAAATTGCACCTTGGGGTCACTTGCAAATATTTTTTAGTGGTTCATTAGAGAAACAATCTCTAACAATGTTTCCCGTTTATTACGATAATTTCTCAAATCTCGATAGTTAAATTTTCACATTTTAAAGTTCTCGGTTTAAATAAACGGAAAACAATGTTAGAGACTATATTTACAGACGGATATTAGCTATGTCTATTCTGGTAAAAATACAGACATGATTTATTGCCCACTGTATCAAACATAGGACATTGTTTTACGTTGCGAGTTTATAGTATTATGGTGACGTACCACTTAGAGCAACTGGCAATAGCAATATACACATGTTTAGGAGTATGGATGATTGATTTTAGTTTAACGTCTACTGAATAATATTTTAACTATATTCATAACTAGATCAAGGCTACAAAGAGAGAGCTTGTATAGGCATAGCCTGTTGCTCAATCCTATTCATTTTTGTGAATAAAATATGTTTAAAACAAAGGCTACAAAGAATAAATCCCTGAGATATAAAAAAGGTGACACTGCGATAGAACAATGAACGATTGACTTGGAACAAATAGTATATATCTAATTTAATGCGCTTGGCGTGTTTCTGGAATAACATTAATCAGTAACACTCATGGTTATAACATTGGAAAACCAAATGTTTTAAACGTATTTAGGAGCAAATACCAAAAAAGGGCATAACTAGGATAATCAAAATCAGCTAATTTACACGTTACATATCAAGAAGGGTCCAAGGGCCCATATAACAGACCTCGGAACGAGGTAAACGAGGTAAACCAGGTAAAATTGCATTATTTAGAAACTGTAAATTTCAAACATAAATATATCTAATAAACCAATGTCAGTTCCGAACGACCGACTACGGGACAAATGATACCACCGAGGACTGACAGTCCACCAGCAGATGTGTTGAAACAGACAACTACTATCTAACAAACTGTGGTTCTTTATGTTTATCTTTTAAGTGCAAGGAGTGTGGCATTTTCCCTGACATGAGACATCCATTTACGTCCTTTTCAAAGGGAGTGTTGCATTTCTGATTCGTCCTGCATAATCTTTCGGAGAGGTTGTTCCCTGTTCAGAGAAATTATCTCATATCCCACACCCTATATGAAGAAGTAATTTTTTAAACCACAAATAAATGAAAATAAAAAACTCAGATGTCTAACTTAGCGGATATAACGTGTACGTAAATTACATTTTGAAATTTTAAACTGAATGATAATCAGTTACATGAGAATTGCAGGAAATAAAACAAACATAAAGACAAAATAATCATATCATATTTAAAAGACAATTCGTGAAGAAGTTTCAAATGTCTGTGTTGTCGTCAAATCACCATCTGCGCATTTCATGTGACTAACTAAATAGTCAATATAAATATTACAAGTACATATAAAGCATAATCAGTTCATTAATAACTTTCTTGATGTAGATTCGTCATTCAGGTTTTCTAATAACACAGACTGTCAAATCGGATATTAACATGAAACTGTATAGGGATATATGTATACTATTTCATCTGGGATTGACTAAGGTATACTTACTACAATTCAGTAAATGTGACTTGTCTGCACATCCTTCTCTGATATCTCTGTCATAGTAACATACACGATTCATGTCTATACATTGACCATTATTGCAAGTGAATTGGTCTTCTGTGCAAGGAATTTTTACTGTAAATAAAGGAAAATAAATACAGAAGGTGTTACCAGACTTGGCTTTGGGTTACACAGTGGGTGTCTTTCAAGAGACAGGAACTGCTTACAGTTGACGAGCACCTGGTTTCACCCCCGGTTTCTTTGTGGTGGAGATCGTGTTGCTTGCTCATTGTGTTGTGTGTTTTGTTTTGTTTGTCTTCAACCCGTGTCTTTATATATTTCAGTTATATCGTGACGGTCAGTTTTATTGGAGGACACCGAAGTACCCTAAGCAAACCACACTATCGCAAATCACTGACAAACTTTATCACATAATGTTGTATTGAGTACACCTCGCTATGAACAGTATCCGAACTCACAACGTTAGTGGTGATATGCACTGAATACACAGGAAGTTGTAAATGCAATTACCATGCGATCACAATTACGACAGCCCTAAAGTTCTTCAAAGTCACAGAAGAGATAGGTTCAACATGAATGTATTGTAATGAGCTTAAGCAACTTTTTTTTCGAAAAAAAAACTTAATGATACATACTATACAATCATTACAGTATGTGGATTCGGAAACAAGCTGGAAACTTATGTTAATCAGTATCAAATTGTATTGCAATTCGTATGTACTCCTGTGTAATTAATATTTATTAATTACTAAAGCTTTTTGTAATAATATTGATGAAATGTAGTCACATATTGCTATATGATCTAGTAAATATTGGAAATAATAAACGCAATGCAATAAAAAGCCGAAAACAAAAGACACTTGACCTATATACCCCCAAGCTTTGATATCAATAGTAGTGAGGTCATATATATCCTATGGACTGTCACTAGGGGTTCTGTGTGGACAATTTGTTGAAATGATGTTATATTGTTCTGATAGTATACATGTTTAAATCAGTCAATGAAATGAAACAAAGCATGTGTCTGAAACCATATATCATACCGGTAATAAAAAACGATATGAATGATTTTTAAAATCTAATTTACAAGTATATGAAGGTAAGATCAAATGCGTCCTGCTTGAAAATGGTGTGAAGGAGAAAAGATATACTGACCTCCACATTGTGTTTCATCGCTGCCATCTGGACAATCACGAAAGTAGTCACACCACCATTCTGCTGGGACACATTGACCACTCCGACATTTTACCTCGGATGGCGAGCAAATAGTGGATTCTTAAAAAAAAACATGAAATGTTGTTACACACGAAATAAATTTCGGGCATATACATCTTTAGTAGCATTTTTGCCGTTGGATTGGACATTTTGATTTTTCTGTTTATCATATTAATTAAAGTTTGTCATTTATTGGTGTAATGTTCTTTACTGTCAAATGAGCAACTATAATCACCACGTAGAACAAAAACTTACAAACAATAAACCGTGTATTTAAAAACAGGGATACTGGGAATGGTACTTCGACGTTTACTTTGATTGCAACAAGTAACAATGAGATATTGGATAGCATTGGAAAAATGTTCCTTGGTAAGGACCGTGAACAAGTTGTCCATCAGGACCTGTTGACATTTGTATTGAACGCGCATGGCATTCTTTATACAGGAAGCACTCATTACGTAACACCCACTTGACTTGATAAAACAGTATGTCAGAAATAGTGTATGAAGTTAAAATGTTTGATTAAATATAGTTCATAGTGCTTGATAATATCAGATTATCATATATATAGTATCAAGTATTACATTGTGTAAAGTGGTAATACAATCTAAGCTAAGAAGAAAGTGTTAATACAATATTGATAGAGTACCGAGCAGTTGGTTTCACGTGTTGATAAATTAAAAACACTTTCTTTCTTTATTTAAACCATAACGATTATAGAAAAATTGAGACAAGTTTGTTAAAGAGTGCGATCTTAAAACATAACCATTACAAAAAGAAAAACATAAGACAATTGTGTTGAAAAGGGTGCTCATCTTTTTAGGTTTTTGTGTTGTCTTAATATGTGTCTTTATGTTCTGAGTTCCGTCTTGGATGTCTGTTACGATTTCCGCATAAAAACGATGTTTGGTTCGTCTTTATCTCCAGTTGTTTGTATGAAGTTGCATGTCTTATTTACGTTATTTGCGTTTGTTTGTGTACAGTGGTGTCAAACACATGTTGTGTTGTGTTTTTGTTTTTCATTGTCTTTGTCTTGTGTACACTATGTTGCTAGTTTTTCTGGATTGTCCTTTTTTGATTGCCCCTTCGGTATTCTATAACTTTTATTTAAGACATACAACGTACATTTGTAGTTTTAAACAATATCCATCTTTTTTAGTCACATCTGTAGTTACCTTGGTTGCGTGAAATATTCCTCATATGTTCGCAGATGGAAATTCATGTATTTGCTGTATGAGAGGATGATATACTTCCCTTTTAAGAAATTAAAAAACCAGAACGCGATTAATTAAAGACAACTATTTATTAGAATATACGTACCACAATTGAGTTCATCTGAACGATCGTAACAGTCAAACGTTCCATCACAACGGCTTCTGTTCGGGATGCATTGATGGTTATTGCATCTAAATTGGTCCATAGTACATTCTGGGTAAACTATAAATAGTAAGAATATATATATATATAATTAGCATCAAACAACCACTTATGAATTTAGTCAGTTTAGGCGAAAAATTGCAATGACAGCGAATGTGCATATTTATGTTGCCGTTTTACCAAAAACGTTAATGGCGATAGTCCCAGAACAATACGATTTGGCACAGCCAAGAAAGGTCAACCTGAACATTGTAGCAATGCTTGTTATTTGATAAGTGACATTAAAAGTTAAAAAAAAACAACATTAAATTGTTTAGAACTAATGTCAGTACAATAAGTAATCCCATTTATGGTTTAGGAGACATTTCAATATGCATATATTAATTAAGAGAACTATTTCAGACTTTGATTAGTACGTGTACAATAAAACATCAGATCATATTCGGTCATATTGATAATATTATGTTTAATAGGTCGTCCATATTTACTGTCAGCACTATAGCCCGTTTGAATTCTATGAATGTTCATAAAGAAATTCTTAAAAATCCAGTTTTCAAATCAATATTTTTTTTTCTAGATGCACATTTTTTGTATATTAATATATGATTTATACGAACTCTGACAATTAATATCAAAATTATCAAAAATGTTATCCATTAGGTCTCTATGTTAATTATATTTTCTAAAGTATAAAAATCTGGATGGAGTGAGTCAAACGGACTATACCAACCAATTATATGAATACAAATGGCTAAGTTAGCAAATAAATTCATTTTTATACTTACTACAACCTTTTTCATCTTCTCCATTCAAACAGTCGTAAAAATAGTTACAGATTGCATTTTCTGGACCGGAAGCTGGAATACAGCGACTTTCCGGGCACTTAAAATACTGTTCGACATGCCTTTCTGTTAAATAACTCAACTCATGGCAAGAACCATTGACACTCACTAGACAAAAATCAATGGAATAATTAGATTAAGCAATAACTCCTAAATAACAGTATTTACTGGTCATAGTTGTCTGTCTTGTTCTGAAATAGACAGCTTATTATTTCAATCTTGTACAGCTTTAATGATAACACCAATCTAGTTTTTGGCGTACCTCAAATTACTCTGCCTATTGGAAATGAAAAAAAAATACAATTACATTTCGATCATAAAAGAACTACATTGTTCTCCAAGAATGACAGCTGACATTTCATTTTCCAGTCGGTAGGCTTCCATAAAATGTCTACTAACCATATCACGAAGAACTGAACAGATGAGATAGTGATATCATGATGTTGCTGTTCTTGTGCATAAAATGCACATGGTTAGAAAAATCACAGTACACTGATTTGATTCTATATATGCAAAAAAACAAACAAACAAACAAAAGAAAACAAAAACAAAAAACAAAAAAACAAAAAACAAAAAACAAAAACAAAACAGGATTTCATCGACAAAAATTACCTTGGAGAACTGAAAAATATGTAGAGCTTTTATTTCCGACAGTCACCTGAATATTCCAAGAATATCCCGGTAGCAGTAAATTAGCATATCAGATTTGGTATATATTAACATAACTGCATTAAATAAAAAAAAAACTGATGTGTTTACTTGACAAGTTGTTCTGTCTTCAAAATAAAATAAAATCCGGAACCACCACATGACCATAGCATTCAGAAATCAAAAATCGTAGAACCAAAGGCAAAATCGATATACATATACATGACCTCCCATCCTCTTGGCATGGTACATGCACTACAATAAAAAGTTACGGAGACAAACTTATAGCATGGACCTCCTGTCTTAGTGAAATTGTTAGGCCATCCACGTGTTTACCTACATAAGAGTAAACTTGATCTTTACACATAATATATCTATTCGTCGTGTAGCAAAAGTTGTCATAAGCATAATAATAATAGGTACCTATAAAGTGCGAAACGAAACGAAATAAGCGACGACGAAACTAAACGAAACGTAACGAAATCAACGAAAACCAAACGAAATAAAACGAAACCAACGAAAGCAAAACGAAATAGATTGATATGAAGAAAATGGATGAAAAAAAATAATAGGGGCCTAAATGAAATCCAAACTATTTTCAAAATTACGATGCTAGACGACCTCCCACACACGTCTGTCTTTCATCATGAGAGGGCAGGATTTGATCACCATTGAACAATAATACTATGCGTTTATTCAAAACGGGAGCCTGTTCTTTTTACTTAGTGGCTTCTTTTAAATTTGGGAACCATAAGAGCAACGCCAAGTCTGTTGAATGGAGAGGAAATAAAATAAAAACGAAGTGCAGTAGTCAAAGTTCACTAATAGATACCCCTGACCGAGCAAAATTAAATAGCGTGTCGGAGAGACGAAAACGTTTGACGACCGGACGGAATAACGAACGAACGGACGGCAGCTCTTTTTTGGCGGGGTGTAGAAATCCTAATAATTCTATAGAAGAACACCGATGGCTCTGGTCATCTTTTAACTGCTAGGCAAAAAGCAAGGCTATTATGACATAATTGGGAAGCAATGATAAACTTAGAGCCAAAATTTAATTATAAATACCATCACTCTTCATATGTATGCAAGTGGCATAGTGAAAAGAAAAAAAATAGGTGATTCTTTAAAATGCCTTGACTTAATAGCTAAGTAATCAGTTGTAAGTCAGTTGACAATTACTTGACACCTCTCATGGTATTTTGTACTGCAATTTTGTGATTTTCAGTACTAATAAAGGGGTCAGATAAATGTATTTAGTCATGGACCAAACAAAACCTTTCAGGTACCTGATTCATGTAGAGCAATGGTAAAATAAATGGTAACAGTATAAGCGCTGACGTCATAGAGGACAACATTGAAAACGATTCTAACGACGATGGTTTCTGCCTTTTGAGAAAGCTTGGCAATTGTTTGGAATTTTTTTATATTGCAGGATAAACACGAGATACGTAGATTGTCAGTAAAGATTAAATGAATTTTCACTCGCTGCTAAACATGCCAGAAAAGCTCGCCAAAAGCTGTTTCTAAGGTTCGTGCAAATTAATTATATATTTCCCGACAAGGTACGTATATTGTCTAAATATATACATAAACAAAAGCATATGTTATCTACCTAATATAATACGTTATTTACGCTACGACCGACTAAGATCTGACACAATTATGTTTAACTTTACGCCTAGTTGAACCTTAGATTAACCAATTATACCGTCGGATTCAGGTTACAAGCAGTAAAAGAAAACACAAAAAGAATGTTTACGTACATATGTACCCAAAGATTTGAACTAGTTGTGTCAGATATTAAATGAACCATACCATACTTAATGCATGGCTGGAATCAGATTGTAGTCATGTATATTGAGACAGACAAGAGAACGACCATTGAACTTTGGAGGAAGTGGCTATGTAATTTTAATAAATTTCTGTCGTCAAATTTATAGAATGAAATAATTTTACCTGAAAGATGCAAACAATAAATAATCTAACTGTAGTCTTCAACGAGAAATGTTCGTAATATTTTGAACAACAATTATCAATTGATCATATGCTTTTTATTTCGGATGAAAAAGACCGTCTTTCTCGGTTGGAGGAGCATTTTGCCATAGATGCCATAACTTAAACGGATAAAACCAAATCGGAACGGTTATAATTACCATGTCACATTGTCGTGATGCAGTACAAGACATACATTTTCATATTTATTTAGTTCATGACTGATCATTATATCAGTATACAGAAGTATATTTCTTGCAGAAACGTAACTTCATTAAACTGGATTGATTTATTCCAGGACTCCCAATGATATAGATTGTATCAGACATGTACCAAGAACAAGAGGAAACTGATATAAATCGACCACACACGACACCACAGTCCATTCATCTAATAACTGCCCTATATTATGTATTATTCCGAGTCATAATTCACTTTATCACATCAGATTATTTTCACATTATGCCTGCCAGATTACTTCAGAAAATTAACCGATTGATTGTTCGTGTCAGTTTTAGTACCAGTTTACACGTCTCGTTCTTGGGAAGTTAATGGAATAATTTGTCCACTTACCGGAAGCGTAAAACATAACTTAACGATAGCAATTACTAAAGGCTTAAACTATGTCTAGGATTCAGAATACGTAAGGTTTCTATGTATATTGTACGAGAAATATCTTTTAGACAATCTCAATAGCAAATACATTGTAATGTAAAAATACATCCATGTGATTGGCTCAAGGAAATTCGGTTGTTTCGAATCATTTCCATTCCGTCAAAATTTTATTATTTTTGTCTGCCAGATCACGTGATTTCGATGGAACTGCTGGCCCTGAGCTTCCGGTGTCAATGTACACAACAAAAACTCCAATAGATTTGTGCCGTTTTAACGTTCGATTCTCAAGTTAAAAATATCTTAACATTTTCTGTAAAGTACAGATATCAATTAAATTATTTTATTTGTATCAAAGACTTCAAAGCAGAGACAAATAATTCTTTAAAATTAAATTTGTTTTCTTTCTTTA
Source organism: Gigantidas platifrons (assembly GCA_002080005.1). NCBI lineage: Eukaryota > Metazoa > Mollusca > Bivalvia > Mytilida > Modiolidae > Gigantidas > Gigantidas platifrons. The sequence continues at coordinate 521,175 of MJUT01005333.1, forward strand.
TTTGCGGCTGTCAGCATCATGAAAGGAAAACGATCTGCCTTTATGTATATATTTCTTATATAAGTCAGATAGTGGGGTACCGAACACCAGTATTTATTCAGCGGTTTCCTTGGCGTCTGCATATTACAATTACTTATAATCTACCGCATCTACGACTATGATATGTTGACGTTGTCACAGTAATAGCGTAAACACCGGAAGTCGCCTGCCAATTTGTTCAGACGTCAAGACACGAAAAAGACGGAAAGTGGTCGGAATTGACATGATTCGAAACAACCGAATTGCTATGCAATTATTAGTCAGCAAAACAGATTTTATTTTGAACTAAAATAATGTATTATGGAAAGAAAGTTTAAACAGGGATGGTCAACAATTCCATTAACATCAACAAAACGGACAAACATCTCTCATCTTAACCGAACCCATTGAACACAAAATGAACACGACATGTGATATTGGAAATCTAGGTCCTGGCTTGGGACAGGAACAAAACATGTATTTAAATTGCACACGACTATTGCTCATAGTACTTACAACATGTATACTCGTCTGATCCTAGTTCTGTGTTCCAGCAGTCATTCCTATAATCACAGAGGTATTGCTTGTCAATACATCGCTGAATTTTATCATGTCGCTTACAAGCAAATTTTTCTCCTACTCTGCAAGAATAGTCATCTGGAAAAAAGTAACATTAATACATACAATATTATACGTGAATGATTTGCAATCTTATGAACATTTTTTAACCATATGCTTACAAATATGTCACTTTTATTATTAACATTGCAATTATGCATACATATTCCAGGAAAAGTGGGGGTTGTAGTGGTCCTGATCGTATGGCAGTTGGATTTACAATTACATGTGCAATCAGTGTCTATCACCACTAAAGTTGTAAGTTCAAACCCCGTTCATGGCGATGTGTACTCGATATAACATTATGTGATAAAGTTTGTCAGTGACTTGCGACAGGTCGGTGGTTTTCTCCACCCGGTGAAGGTTATTTCAGACACGCGTTGTGCGCACTTTATTGGATAACTACGTTTATATTATCCTGAGTGACCTCAATATAAGCAACATACTTGTATTATAGATTTAACGTTCTGGTAATAATAGATGACTATAGCAAATTAACCATAGCAATGTTAATGTGATTAATTCATACATCAATCACTGTCATAATCTAGATCACACATGAAGCTGTGAAAGAAGCGGACATCCAAACTCTATGCTATCGATATCATTTCTGGGTATTCGGACATTACATTTTTGTACATCCTCTTTTGACAAATAAAGCGCAGTGCATCGTTGATGTTTTTGTCACAATTGACATAACTGTCAATGATTAAAATGCTGTTGCATCAAAGAACTGTCTAATTGCGTCCACCAGTAAACAGAAACATAAAATTACTCAAACGGAAGATGTCAATATTTTATTTTTTTGGAGGTTATGTCGCCATACCTATTTGTGACACTTTATTTCAAATTTGACATTTTTAGATGATTTCAAGATCCTGTCGTATATCCGACGTCTTACAAGAAACAATACTTTTACGAAAGAAGAAGGATTTGATGCAAAAAGACAGTATATAGCTTGCCTGAAATACTAAGCATTTTCTATTGTTTTGTTTTGTGTATCTTATTATTTTTTTCTTTCAATACAATTATGTATAGCACCTGCGTTTTTGTGTGATCTTTGGGTTTCTGTGTAGTGTTTTGTAGATCATTGTTTGCCCTTTTGTCTTTTTTTTTTCTGTTGACCATTGTGTTGTCTGTTCTTCTTCGATTTATGGCTTCTGATAACCCTTTTGATATCTTCAAACTATTTTTCTCTAGAGAATGCCTACTGTTATTTCAACAATGGACACAATTACCCTATTATTGATCTTGGTTGTGCATTTTTAGCCCTTTTTAAAATTGTTACGGTTATGTTATAATGCACATGCTTCATTGATAAACTGCAATGATTCAAGTAGCTATATTCATATCAACTCTGGTATACTATATTAAGTAATTAGTTCAATGAAATACTGAGAATACTGAGATATTTTGAATGCATTTTTGTATGATATGTGTTACTCGATCTTTAGTTTTATGTGTATGTTTTGTTGATTGTTGTTTGCCCTTTTGTCTTTTTTTCTTTTGGTCATTGTGTTGTCTCTTCTTCTTCGATATACGGATTCTGATTGCCCCTTTGGTATCTTCAAACTCTTCTTAAATATATTGAACTTAGATTCGTAGTAACACTCAGGTATACACACAAAGTTTAAAACGGAACTTCAGACAAATTTCGACATAACCGAAATTCGAGTAAACCGAGTTTGACAAGATTCAACTGTATATTTGGTTAATACACGGGGAATAAATTCTACTTAGAAAAATGAAAAGAAATGTCTTGGAAAATGTAGGGCCGATAAATGGTTACGTTTACATAAGATTATTTTTCAAAGCCATTGGCAGTGGAAATTGTACAGCTTAAATGCGCGATTTATTCAGATATTTTGTAAAATTACTAAAAACAATCAATCTTAAATTGTATTCTTATTATTTTTTTCCCAATTTTTTCAAATAATTTTAGATGCAAAGTTTCAGCACAAAATAGATGATTGTTTCTTCTCACTGAATCAATTTTGAAATCTCAGGGAACAGCTCCCTAGCGTTGATTATCGTTTTAATAAGGCATGTTTAATAGTTGACCCATACAACCATGTTCAGTGACAAGACATCATATTATATTTTTGGAAGCCTCTGCCAACATTAAGATGTGTATAAATATAGAAGGAAATTCCCAACATGCACCTGTTGACTTTGACATCATGCTATTGAATTCCCTATAAAGTAATCAACGGAAATTATTCTTGCTGGTGGCAAAAACAAGGTATGATTATATAGTGATGATCTTAGAACCATTTTCTCTTGTCAGAATAATCGCTCCCTTCTGATGAAGGCCTGGTTAATATGTGTAAATACATTTCCAAGAACAGAAAGAATGAACCGATTATGCACCATTAAAATACACTTATTACAGAAGACAGTTGATTCCGGATAGCTTGTAACAAACCATTATCTTAAGTATAACTCACAGTATTCCTCAAAATTAGTAATAACCAACATTTGAAGAGTCCCGGGTGGCTCAATGAGTTAGGTCGTTGGATCTAACAACTCATACAAGCATATCACCAATACGGCGTGGGTTCGCGTCCAGCTTTGCAAATTACAAAAAGGGTGCACGCGACTTACAGCCGCAAGTGATTAAGTTTACTATTTGCTTGCCCATGGTCGGTGGTTCTCTCCGGCTTCCTTCAACACTAAAACTGGTCGCCATGATATAGCTGAAATATTGCTGAAAGTGGCGTTAAACACCACAATTCAAATTCCAACATTTGGAGTCAAAATAATATATCTAAAATATTTAGATAAAAGTATAAAAACGTGTTAATACTTGATAGGTATCACTAGTGCTGAGTACAAATCAATAAAACAGTGTAGAGTACACATGCCTTGACGGACCTTTCCTTTCAATTACGCAATATTCCAGTTTTCTGGACAATTTTGAAGACATCACATTTCAAATTTTCGGCTGATAAATTACCTTAATTTAGAGGTCTTATTGATTTAGTATTAATAACTTGAAGTGATTTTTTTACAATCTGAATTCTTCCCATCCATCGCAACATGTATAGATTCTTTTAATAGAATGAACTGAATACTGATATGTAATTTCTGTAGGCAATACTCGAATAGAAAATTGCACTAAAACCATAGCATCCCGTTCACCACAACGGATGTCTCAACCGTTGACAATTAGACTTCCTGACAACCAATCATATGTTCATATGCCTGCACTGAAATAGTGTAGTATTTATAGCAGTAATGACAAACTATTTAATAGTCGATAACCCAATTATCGTGCGTACACAAAGTTAAAGCGGTTTCAAAATTCGGAAGTCGTCCTTTTAATTGCGGGAAATAAGATGTAGCACACAAAAGGTAAAGGCTATGCAGTGCTACAAACAGCAACCATATATATATCTACAACTACAACGTCGAAACGAATAATGAAGTTTCATCAAACGATATGTCATCTACTGCTCTATGCGTATTGGCTGTCTAATACGTCTAGAGTTGTGGAGAACCAAGCTTCAAACTTGTCATATCGAATACATGTTTCTTTGATAGCGATAGCTTTGATACATGTAGGATTATCTTATATGTGCGTGTGGCTTTAGCCATTTAGAGTAGCCACCCGACCAGACAAAACTTTGGTATAGAGATGTTCGGTTTAAGATTATTTAATGCTTTCAGGGGGGAATTTCAAATGAATTCATTTGATGAACACATAACGCAATAGAAATATTGTTTCAAATCATTTGCATTTTGTAGAAACTTCCATTTGGCTACCTGATTCTATCTGATGATAAGCATAAAAAGCCGTACCCCTCCTCCACAAAAATGAATTACCATTTGATAAGGTTTTCTATGATTGTCTTAACTATTTGCACTTAAACGCGGTCGTTAGTAGTAAGTTTAATTAATTATGCTTAACCTTGGGAAGAATCAATTATTATTATTTATTTTTTTTTCATAATAATTCTATTTGCGAAACATTTCTCACCACATCTGTTAGTCATCGATCAAACGATTATGGGGCAAATCATCGTAGACAAGATTTTGCAATTTTTGTATTCGTAAATAAACAATTCAACGAATATAACTACTTCTGTCGACAAATGTTAGAATTTTGCAAATATTGGTAAATGAGTAATTGATTGTCATTAAAATAAGTGGTACCTCATTGATAGCATCAACCGATTCACATTACGACCGTTAATATATACTCAGTAATGCCCTATATAAAAACTATTAAAGGTCCAATATGACAAAAATAGTGTAGACCAAACTTACAATGAGCTAAAAGCAGAACAACAATTAATAAATGAATGATACATCTGTTTAAATCTTTGGATTTGGTGCTTCCTGAATGCCTCTGCTTTTCACTTAGACTAGTTCCCTGATCTTTATGTTCATATATGATATATTTGCAGGAAACTAATCTGCATATTACTGCAGTGTGGAAACAATCAAATTTATATACTCAATAATACCCCAGATTGCATATTTAAACAATAAATAAAAAATTATGAATGACTTTATTTTGGCGTATTTGCTTTTTACTGTAAAATATATTCAAAGCACCATTATATGATCTTTAAACGAAGTATTTGAAAAGGTAAACAAATTGATAACTTTTTTGTATCTGAAACCTGTCAAAATAATAATTATTTCTCTTGCTAACTTGAAAAAAGGCCTTGGTTATATGTCACTTTAAAACAAAAACTAATCTTTCAAAATACCCTTCATTAAGCAATATATATTAATCTAAACCTGTTGATAATCGACAGACCTCAGCTCGTTAAAAACCTAAGCTGGATAATACTATTGTAGATATAAGATATCAGACATCATTGTTTAAAATATGGATTATCTCCTACATCATACATATCATAAACTGTGTTGATATTGATTTTGAATTAGCAGTCGAGGGCGCAGTCGTTTGGTAGTTGGATTTACAACTACCTATGTAATCAGTGCCTATCACCACTTTAGCTGTGAATTCGAACCCCCTCATTGCGAGGTGTACTCGATACAACTTTATGTGATCAACTTTGTCAGTGACTTACAGTGGTTTTCGCAGGTACTCCGGCTTCCTTCACCAATAAAACACCACGATAAAATGAAATAGTGTTGAAAATGGCTTTAAGCACAACACCTAGCCCCTTAATATTGAAAATTAACAGATTATATTGTCTACAGTGTTTCAGTTGGCTTTCGAAATATTTAGGGTAGCCATCATTGGCGAAATGTAAATCTGCTGCTTTTTATCTGCATTGGTGATATATTTGAGCAAACGCTAACAAACACAGAAATGATGACTTACCACATGAATTTTCATCATCACAGCCATAACCACAGTCACATGACCCATCACACACATTTGATAATCGAATACACCTGCCATTATTACATTGGAATTCATCAAACGCACATGGACCACCTGAAATGTAATTCACGTAATGTAAATAATATCATGAAATCAATCTATATTTTAATGTTGATCAATAAAATAAAAACAACATCTATTAAATGTTTCTGATTTAAGAAAGTAATAAACGGGAACTCTTACACCTGGATTCACCGTCGTTTTTGTGGGGTTCGTGTTTCTCAATATCTTATACGTGGTATTTTTGTAATATTTTACGATAAATGTCCGAATTAGGAACCCCCTTGAAGAAACAATGCAATGTACGTGTTATATATGTCGTTTTACCCTTCAAACATAATAATGGATTTTTAACACCAGGAAGGGCATGGGATAATGAAAGGTTGCAAGTGATTATCGTATCACTGAATCATTTCAAATCGGTCATAACTATTTCATGTAGGGAATTAAAATACACATTCCATATTGTCAAAACATCTATAGAAGCCTATTTAATTAAGTCAGAAACAAAGGTCTTACACCGTTTACCAGCGCTTTACGTGAGAATTCCCTCAATCAGAAACAAAAACTCAAAATGTTCACACAAGCTCAGATTCATTGATTCTGGTTGCTGAAAGGTAGGGGAGTAGTGATTTAGCTTTATTCATGAGGGGAAATGTATATATACAAATAATACATCATTTGACCTGATATTTGTTGTACACAAACTCACCTTTGAGTAACTTCTTGTCATGTTTCCTCTATCACAAACAAGAATTTTACCGGAATATATGAGCAATACGGAGGGTGTCTTAAAAGAAACATGAACTGCTTACCTGGGTTCACCCCAGTGCCGTTATTTTTTCAATGGGGTCCGTGTTGCTCATATTTTAGTCGTCTGTGTTGATTCGTGATTGCACCTTCGGTCTTCTCTAACGTTGATAGGGCAGCATAAGCTTTTTTTTCGAAGCACCTGATTACACTAACAGTATGTATTCCGTGTCTTTCTAATACGTATTTCTGCACTATCTGGTAAGATAACCTTTACATACTTGTATGTCAATGCCATATATTATTATGTGGGTTTGCTTATAACGAAGTGAGCTTATTGACGTCATACCAAGAACAATTTCAACGAAATCAAAACTGTTATTACAGGTTATTATACTTGTATAGAGTAAAAGGCAGAGTCTGATTAATGTAAAATTATATTTAATTTATAGATGAATTTTGAATATTTTAATTTCAATATATGAGTTGTCATCAAATAATACCATCTTTGTGCCGACTATCCCAATTCTAGCACTATCAAGACTTGTGTAAATGAAACTTGAAATATTCAAATAAACCATTTCTTCAGTTTTTATTGCAATGATGGCGTGTCAAGTGGCACATGTCACTAACTCAAATAACGGTTAAATTAATGCCAGCAAAGCATATAAATGATTTACTTAGCAAGACATTGATATACTCCTGTAAGTATCAAGTACATCTTAAATTGTTTTATTCGTCAACATCTGGTTATAATTGTCTTCAAGTGTGTCAAAGAAGTTAATATAATGTCTTAAGATCGATTATAATAGCTATTCACTATTCAGTATAAATGCATGTTAAATTGATTTTTGTAATGTTAAGGGTGCGTCGTGGTCCTGATCGTTATGTAGTTGGATTTACAACTACCTTAGCAATCAGTGTCTATCACCACTAAAATTGTGAGTTCGAACCCCAATCATGACGAGGTGTACGCGATACAACATTATGTGATAAAGTTGATCAGTGACTTGGGACAGGTCTGTGATTTTCTCCGGGTACTCCGGTTTCCTCCACCAATAAAACTGACCGTCACGATATAATTGAAATATTGTTAGAAGTGGCGTTAAACATCATAAACCTAAACCTGTAACGTTGAAATCCTAAACCCCCTCTTTTGTCATTTATTTCTTGGTTGACTATACGTGTTGTTATAGTATCTATAAATGTATACAATGTCACCAAAGTAACTGAAAATGGGGAAGATATACTAGCTTTCACATTGTTTTCAGAAATGGACCTGAAAATTTATCAAAGTTAAATAAAATTACATCCCAAAAATCCTATAAAAAATATATACACCGGGAGGGCGACATCTTTACAGACACGACCGTGGTGCCACCTATTTTGGTGTGTCCTTGTTTTATATACCAATATTGTGATTAACCGTCTGTCATTTGATAAAAAGAAATTGTAAACAGTTTTGATCCACAATTCTACCAATATGTACAAAACAAACAACAACATCTCACCTCGAACCATTGAAAAGGCAAACGAGACTACGACACACGGCGTGCCAAACTTAGGTCATGGTTCGGAACAGGCACACCCATTTTGTGGGGCTGAAGAGATAAATGGGATCTCGACCATCCCTTGTGATAACTGGATCTTTACCAATACAACAGATATAGACAAACAATACAAATACATGTACAGATTCGCTTCTACTCAACAACACCATTAACTCTTTGTTTTTGTGAAAATATAATCCTAATCCTAATACGAACTTAAACCATTAACGTCAAATCGAATACTTAATTGGTTCCACTTTAAGACATTAAATGTAAAACTGTCGCTACAAGTCAAGCATTGGTTATCTTAATTGTTGATCTTTCTAAGAAACTGGCAATTAGCGAAACAGGGTTCAGATGGCCTTCAAAAATGTTTCAAGTATTGTTTTTGTTTTGAAGAAGTTTTATTCAAGTAATGTGTTATTTTATATAATGTTATTGATACATGACAGAAAATTGTAATATTCTAATTAAGTAGAAGACAGAATGCTCTAACCATTTTATAAGCGAAAACACAATACATTCTGTGATATGCCACCTCCCAAATAACATATTAATCAGAATGATAATTTTGTTGATAATATATTTCTGACACATAATCCATATTCAAAACCAACAGTTACATTTCTGTATTTATGTCCCGTGTTTATTATAAACACAATGATTTATTCTTGGAAATAGTCACACGAGTGTACAAATATAGAATGGTGGAGGTTTGTGGTCATCAACTTAAGCCAGTTCTTTTGTGAAGGGTATATACCCAAACCTTTCCGCTTTAATTTAGATTACAATATGGCTGTCGTTGACTTAGTTCAGGGACGCGATAGTCAAGTGGTGTATTCAGATGATACCAGTTACAACAAAATAGGCAAATACCGAATAATTGTAGATATTGGCATGCATTTACTATCTGCTTATCCAACAGAGTTTTCTGAGATTTAATAGAAAAATCAATCACACCATATCCATTATTACTGTCAAACTTACAGTTTGTTTCATCTGATTGGTCTTGGCAGTCTATCCAGCCGTCACAAACCAAGTCCATATACTTGTGAGTGCCATCTCCACATTGAAAGTACGAATCTGGAATTTATGAAGTATTATTTCAAGAAAACTTCAAATAGTGTCTCCTTTCCCATCAAAACATATCTATATTTATCGCATTGACGCTTAATGAACAGTCTTTTTTTATCGTAATATGTTGTATCGAGTACCCCTCGCCTGAGCGAAATTCGAACTCGCAACGTTAGTGGTGATAAGAACCTATTGCATAGGTAGTTATAAATAGAATTACTGTACGATCACGACCACGAAAGCCCCTAAACTTTTGTTGGGAAAATGCTGTGATACATATTAGTAAGTAAATAAAGTATCACTGCCCATACATTATCTTAAATTCTTAACAGATTGATGAGTTTAGCTCTCTCTGGTAACATGCGTTTTTGTCTAACCAAGTAAAGGTTTGTTGACCTATTTCAATAAAGAGGTACTAATATAGACAGATATACGAGTGAATAACAAACACCTTTATCATAAACTCACTGCAATTGGATGTGGGTGTCATGACAGATCATCATATGAGGACAAAAGTATTAGGAGTCGATTTCGGAAGTGGGAATTGTTTATCTGAGTGTAATAATCACCCAAACACCCTACATTCATTGAATGGGCATTAATTTTTGTTTACTTTTACTAAATGTGTGACAATTGTTCACTGTAATATGAACAACGGCAATTTTTGACCTCAGAATTTTCCAATTCTACTGTATAAGTAGTCTGGGTATGGCCAAGCAGGAAAACGAATCGGAACACTACGACCGAGCGAATGCTAGTTTGTTTTTGTTCTCTCACAGTGGGTGTGAATTTACAATCCACTGTTTTGTGTGGGAGAGACTTACGTGAACATTATCATGTGCTGCCATGAATGGGTGGAAACTATAAACAAAATATTAATTCAGTGTCTTACAATTACGTGTATTCGTGTAAACCTCGCATTTCTGTCAGTGTCTAAGTCGCATACACATCGGCCTTATATTTAAAGACACTGCAGCAATATTGTTCTCTGATATTTTGTAGAGAAACATGAAGTAAGCATATGCTTGGTTTTCGTATTTAAATTAAACAAATTTAATCGAAATCATCTTAAGCTTGATAATACACAGAAACATGTTTACTAAATATGCAACAGCATGCACTTTCCAAAGGCTGACTAATTGTTAATTTGATGCAACAGATGTTAACCTTTGCAATTCAAATTGCTATTAATTAGCTAATTTGAGTATATTGTATAGAGGTGCGTAAATTAGCTGCCATACATTAGGTTTCTCTGAAATAAATTGATATATATTTAATGACATGCTTATTGATACTGTTTACAAATAAAAGGTGGGTACTTAATGAAAATCAGAATATGCTTCATTTCAAACAGTCTAGAATAAATAATATTTCATTGGCAAATACAAAAATCAATATAATTAGCAATCTTTTATTTAAAATCAGATTATTTCATCACTAACATCATGCTGTGTTGTATTTCTATTTTGTTTTTCTTTTCGTCTTGTACCCTATGTTGCCAGTTTCTCTGGATTGTCCTTTTCTGATTTGCCCCTTCGGTATTCTCTAACGTTTATTTATCATAAAAGTCAATTTTCACTATCATATCCTTGAAATATAAAAATAAAAACGTATATATCTAATGTAGTGTGCACGATGCTTTTCTGTCTAGAATAATCTCCATCAGGTACGCTCAAAGTCGAACGATTAAAATGACAAATAATTTAAAAGTGTTTGGGAGCAGGGAAACAAAAGGGCCTAAACAAGATAACCAAACTCGGTCAAGGTCACTGTGATATTTAACAACTGATGGTGGGTGATTTCATTACAACCATACATTCTCGAAACCAATTAAGCAGCCTACGAGAAACAAATGAGATAAATAGCACGAGTTCCTGTTTAGGACCTTTAGTGTTTCTTGTTCCCAAAGACTTATACATTATTTGCAGTGACGGATTCAGATCAAGAGATGCCACAGGTTATTTCACTTGTGAGGCACGTCTCAATTCCCCGCCTTCACGACTGGAGGAAGATGGAAGTGTGCTTAATCAATTTGAATAAAGGCGAGGATGATGAAGGTGTGTTTAAGATTCTGCAATATTCTGATATGCGGTGCAAATGTGTAAGCGAAATTACTGAGGGGTTATTTAGAAAGTACAGTACGTTATGACAGCATAAGTGTGAAAGTCAAATAACGGCGTTAAAAATATTATACACCTTGGTCGGAGCCCCCCTAAATTTTGAGGCCCAATTCTTCAGTCTATCGAGCCTATAGGTAAATCCGGCACTGATTATTTGGCTTTTCAACCTTGTGACTATGAGCGTACCTGATTAAGTTTAATGCAGAGACCCATCGTGCGCACTAACTTAGATATCTAAGGTTTCATAACTACAGCTTACCACAATTAGTTTCATCGCTAGCATCCTCACAATCAATTTCCCCATCACAGAGGTATCCGTGAGATATACATCTAGAGTTGTTACAACGGAACTGTGAAGCCTGAGAACATTCCGTAAACTCTGAAATTATAGGACATCCATATACATTCTAGAAAGTTGTCCCCAAACAATTACACCCACATACTTTCTAGAAAGTTGACCCCAAACAAGTATATTCATATACCTTCTAGAAATTTAACTCCAAACAATTACATCCATATACTTTCTAGAAAGTTTATTCCACACAAGTATATTCATGTACTTTCTAGAAAGTTGACTCCAAACAAGTATATCCATATGCGTTCTCGAAAGTTTACCATAAAACAAGTATATCCACACACTTTCTACAAATTTGACCCAAAACAAGTTTATTCAGATACTTTCTAGAAAGTCATATACTGACTGACTCGCCTTAAATAACCTTTTTCGTTTCACATTGAATGTAATATATGGAGCAATGCGTTTATATGCAAGAGTTGTGCATTATGACACAAAATCTCTTCAACATTACACTGTGTTATCAACATTTAATTGTTCTATCGAAGTAGATATCTACATTTTATAACATACCATCGTCACATTTCAAATAATATACTTCTGGTTTGCCATTTCAGTCAATAAAGAAAACAAAATTAGAATTTTATACATTTAACAAAATATTTATAGAAACTAAGAGAGCATTTAGAAACAAACACCTACAGAACCGCACAGACGATGCTTAACAAAATGAGACGATGCTTAACGACGGGAGAAGATGTCTAACGACAGAAGGTGATGTCTAACGACGGGACTATATTAAGTATAGTAACAACTACGGAGACGACTGAAATATTTATATGACATGAGTGTTTTACATGGACCTTATTACCGGGTGGACAAATTGCACATAGACGTCTTTACCATTTCAAATTTTAAAAAATCGAAAAACAAAATATTGTATTCCAAAGACGTGATATTGAAGGGAGGAACACAATTAGAAAAATCTCAAATTACATAGACAAAAAAATATGGAGTGTATTTTATTGCTGTTCGTGAGACATAGTCGATGTAGGTATGTTTATAAACAATTTAAAACCAAAATAAAAATGATGAAGTCTTCAAGATACCACATTGAATATAATTCCTGTTTGCTAAAAGTTTTCACAGACACTGTATATGGTGTCTGGTGTCCACAAACCAACATTTGTTACAGTCCACCGACAAACTAGCACGTACTTATTAAAGCTTTAATGCACTGACATTAAAAGGAAACTACGTCATACGCAATATCTGAATTAAGAAAAAATAACTTACCACAGTTTTCCTCATCCGATCCATCACCACAATCATTTTTAAAATTACACAATACATCACGTGGGACGCAGAAATGATTCTGACATTTGCTATGCGTTGATGGACATTCGTATATCTCTGTAAATTAAAAGAAAAAAATGAATCGTAGAAAAATATCAAAGCTGTTGTACAATGATTGATTAATAATCATATAAAATATGACGAAGACATGACCAATTAAAGCTTAAAAGAAAGCACAATTAGAGTCAGTGAAATTGATGGTGGACACCAAATGAGCAATGCTTCAGCTATATCATGCAGAGAACAAGTTAAATTTGATGAGATAAAAATGTCCGCTTTGTACTAGACCAAGCCGTGTAGTTGGATTCTTATAGTGAACCAACATTCTCGTGGTAGATATGTCGTTCAACTCGGACACATTATACGGATTCCGAACAAGTCAGTGTTTGCTCTTTCTCCTAAATGCTGTATGCTTGGCGGTGAAGCAACAAATACCAATTTCATAGCCTGTGGTTTGACTCAACCGGACCGCGAACATACAGTCTACCACACTCGAAGTGCGCACGTCAACCATTACACCATCGATGTAGTAGCACGATTAGAACTTCATGCTTTACAGCATGTATATTTCCTGACGGACATCTTATTCTATGAAATTGAAATAAATTGAAAAACAAAATATATCACGCTGTCGGAAGAAAGCCAATCGGCAAATAGTAGAATCAGATACCATCAACACACCTATAATGACCGCCCACTATCATACCTTGCTACACGCACTTCATTGAAAGGTGGTGGTGTTAAACTAATTTGTTGGGAACAACAAGACATCTCATTCTATAAGATTGAAATGGCGGGAATAATTAAGACAAAAAATAGACTTCGGAATTGTTTCATGTAAATGCATCAACCAAGATAATTGATATTAGCATTAGGAAGCATAACAGAATGGTATTGTCTTAGTGGAGGTGCACGTAAATTAATATGTCCCCATTTCCCTTACGTATGATATAATTTCAATTCTTCGGTATCACAGGATGATGAATGCTTAATTATATAACACCAGAAAACGTCAAATACAACCCCCATTCCGCCCGCAAGTATATATTACACGTTGATCAGAAGGCAAGAGTTATTGAAGCTTTAAGTCATTTTTGGTAGGTCGTCGTATTGTTGTACTTTTATATTGTATACGCGTTGCATAACCCATAGTAGATAGAATATTTTTTTTATTTTGTTTTATTAAAATCCCATATGTGTTCGCTTTAATAAGTCAGTTGGCAGATGAATCAAGCTAATGACCTCCCTCCTTCATAATTACAAGATACACAGTCCGATTATATTTCAATAGAAACACCAGAACACTTGTTGCTTATTAAAGTTGATTAAGTGCAACACTGATTTACTAAATAAATTAAATAGGCCTCCATGACCGGGATCGTATGGTAGTTTGGTTTGCGTCAACGTGTTCAATTAGTGTCTATCATCACTACATTTTCGAATTCCTGATGTGTACTCCATGCTACTTTAGAAAGTTTGTCCGTGACTAGCAGCAGATCACATGGTTTTTTTTCTTGATACTTCGGTGTGCTTCTTTATTTGTACTATGCATGATACAGGTCAGAATGTTAGGAAAGTCGCACATTTTTACCTTTTCCCAGACATCAAATACATAAATTTTCACTCAATACAACAATATTTGATAAAGTTTGTCAGTGACTTGCGGCAGGTCGGTGATTTTCCCCGGGTACTCCGGTTTCCTCCACCTGACCGCCACCAGAAAAAATAAAATATTGCTGAAAGTGGCGTTAAGCAGCTTAACCCTAACTCTAACCATAAATTTTATATTCAGAGACATATTTGTAGTGTATCTAATTTGTACAGTGTCCCTGTGAAATACAATATCAAATGGTAAGAATTAATTGTCACATTTGACTAGAACGATTTATAGTTTAGTGTACTAGTCGACTATCAATTTGTCTATACATGGCTTTCCTTATTTGTACTCTGTGATTAGGTTTCTATAAATGGTATAGTATACTATTCATTTATTTTCTACAAACATAATTAATTTCGTTGGCTAAAAAACCTTATATTCTTATGCGTTGTTAGATGAACTATTCTCAAGTATTCGTGTCAATTTTGATAGTTTTTACCGATTTACCGATGCATGATATTGCATTTATCGATAACAGAACAAGAGAGTTGTCTGAAAAATCGATAATTATATTACTTATGCTATGAATATATATCTGACCTCATTACTATGCAAATACAGTTAAATTATTCAACGTGCTGACCAGGTCATATCTGTTGTAGAAACATATTTGACATAAAATCATTTTAGTTCATTAACCTTAATTGAACCCACTGGTCCTTGTGACGGAACTATTCATCATGTCTATACGTCGTATATTAACTATATTTTGTATTAGTACTAAGATAAGGGTAATAAACTTTATGTACTATTCCACTGACTTCTAAACAATAGACAGGACGATCCAACATATTTTATCGGACTTTTCTAAAAATCAATCGGGCGTTTCACAACCATTCAACAGATCCTCATAAACCGTTCATGATATTCACTATAAATTATCAATGATATTCACCCCTGGTTTTTAATGGGTTTCGTTTTGATCGATCTTTCGTGTTCTGTGTAGAGTGTTGTAGATTATTGTTTGTCATTTTGTCATTTTTCTTTTTGGTCCTTGTATTGTCTGCTCTTCTTCAACTTACGGCTTCTGAGTATCCCTTTAGTATATTGAAACTTTTCTTTCGAAACAAGCCAGAGGTTTCAGTACAGGTAATGTCACATGTGTTGTATGACATCGGTATGACTAAATATTAATAAACGTTTAGAGAAAAAAGAAGGGGCAATCAACAATGGACAATCCAGAGACACTGGCGACATTGGGCACATAAGAAACAGGACGACGACAAACACAAGACAACACAGAAAGGTGAAAAGATTAGCAACACGGACCCCACCAAAAACATTCCGCAACAGAGAGTAAATATATTACATCTGAGACTATTGGTTCTTTACAGTATCACTGCTTACCGAGTTTAGGGTTGGCATTTTACTCACATAATGAAAACACTTACATGATCGCATCACTTCACTAAAAGATGAGGAGTGGGCCCATAAAATAAGTATAACCTCGCCACTTTATTTAAATGGAGAACGATGGTCATGATTATGTGTGTTAAGGTTGTACCATACACTTCAGGTAAAATTTGATCTGTTCGTTTAATTTCTTATTTTTTTTTTTGGCAGTGTGTTTGAATATATCCACTGTAATAAATATCAAAATTTTTTACAAATTCCAACCAACAGACTCAGAGCTATAAATTCACTAGCCACATAACAGCTTTTCTCTCTGTGGTTTTGATCACCGAAATGCTTGAAATCTGCATACAAACATCATATGATCAAAGCGTTCAACTGATTTTAAAGAGTTATCTCCCTGTAGTGTATGGTATCCCCTTAAGGTTGTAGATTTTGTCTCTATTTCTACAATTTTCTGAATAGATTTTGAAATTGTTGTTACGTGTGATATTTTCTCCCATCTGATGAACAAATAAATGTCGTTTTAATTTTGGTAATGTAATGTTGGAATCAATCTTACCACATTCTTCTTCATCTATGCCATTTTCACAATCTTCAACTGTATCACATCGTCGTATCATATCTATGCATACACTAGAATTACATTGAAACTCTATGTCCTTTAAACAACCTAAAATATAATAGATGTGTATAAGATATACATACTTGTAATATACTGTATATATAGAATAATGTTATCCATGTTAAAATGTTATATGAATAAAACTGATTGCTGTCATCAATTATTTCGATTCTAATATCGTATTTTTTGAATACGAAGTATATGGAAATGTAGCCCGCATAACAATACATTCCCTAATCTATATGTTAACATTCGTTTTGTTTTTCTATTAAGAAAAATGCACTTAGTTTCATATAACTTTACTGATATTTTCTAATTGAATGACTTTTTTTTTTTATATTTCAGAAATTCTTAATTGTAGCTGAATCAGTAAGCAGGTGTCAATAATACAAACGTGCAGCAAAGTCACCGGAGGTCGACGATTTACTAAAGTCAAGGTCGAAACTAGTTACCTCTAGTACTTTTCTCTGGAAAAATGAAGATACAAAGAAACAACGCGACTATTTCATGGGGACTTTAATGCCTATGGTTTTTAGCATCACTTTCAACAATATTTCAGTGATATCGGGGCAGTCGGGGGATTCTTAATGTATATGTAGCAGAGTGATATTTTCATCACTTATTAAACTCATATTTAGTATACATTTAATTGTTTGTTATTCTTATAAATAAAATTAATATTAGTATTTGCAAACGATTTATCTAACTTTTTGCAGAGTATTTCTATTAAGGGTTTTACCCTTAGACATTTCTAACTTTACTGTGAGTACCCTTTACTCTAAAGTTCATGTAAATAATTATGGGGGTTATATTTGAAACGGATTTCATTGGTTGTTTTCGTCTGGCGGGAAAATGTTAATTTCCTCGTGCAAGGTTAGACAGACGAACACTGGACATTGAACGACTTGGTCGTATATAATATTAGACAGAATACTTGATAAAAATTGTCCACAGAAATGACCAACTGAGACAGAATAACATGTAATAACTGACTTGATGTAACTGGTGTAATGTATAAGAATGTAATCATGTAGTCCTGTACCATTATTTTATCACCAAATAAAACACGCTCCACAAGTGGTAAGCATCGTTTATTGTTTATGTATTTTATGAACAGACGATTTTGTCTTGTATTTATAGTATATAATTTTGTAGAATGCATATAGAGTATTCNGAGTGAAAGACATGAGTGCATTGTATTTAATTCAGTTATATCTAGGTCGGTATTTTTAAATGTTATTAGCGGTGTAATTACACACTATTATTTTAATGATGGAAAGCTTTTGTCGCTTGGTCCGATTCATGGATGAACGGACAAGATACAGATGTAAACAAATCAGTAGCTCAATTCGCTACGTTAATATGTTTATTGTATTTTTAAAAGTACATTGTATATTTATTAACACAAGTATATGAATTGTATTTATATGTATTTTTATAGTTACGCGTATACTTGTATTGACATTTAGTCCTATTATTATAAATGTGTAATTTTGGTTTACAGGACTTGATGTAACTGGTGTATAAGAATCGAATGTAATCATGTAGTCCTGTACCATTATTTTATCACCAAATAAAACACGCTCCACAAGTGGTAAGCATCGTTTATTGTTTATGTATTTTATGAACAGACGATTTTGTCTTGTATTTATAGTATATAATTTTGTAGAATGCATATAGAGTATTCTCCCTTGGCAGATTTGTCTATTATAACCAAATCTGGAATACATACCAAACTTGTGTATTAAATCAATAATGTTTGTAATTAATTGAATATTACAGTACATACACAGAATATTATATACTTGTATACATGTTTTTATAATTAGAAGGGTATAATTTAGAGATATGTCAGTTATATTGTTACCAGACAATTGTAATTTATTGGAATAATATTAACAAGTTATATTGTTACACAGTTATAATAACATTGTTTAAAACAAGAACTCAGGTTGATAACCTTAATAATAGAAAGTATTTCGTACATTGTCAGAAGGTAAATTTGGATATAATAACCGATTATATCGCACTGTATTGTGTAATATGTTCTAGAATGAAATCTGTGATAGTTTTGTAATTGATGTGTTGTTTAATTTATTTATTCTATTATTTCAGTGTTAAATATCAATATATTATTGATTGTGATAACAAATAAAGAACCTTAACCCTAAGATGGAGTTACTTGTTTATGCCCCTAAAAAGGCACGTACTATGGGACACGGTCATGTATAAATACATTAAGCCACTCGGGAATGATGATTGCAATCAGTTCGGCAATATGCACGTGCGAAGTATATTACATTGGGACTTTCATCACGGCATTGTTCATATATAGCCAACTTAGTACGTCATAAAAGAATCAAAATTTTGTGAAGATAGATTGAATCAAATATAACCTTATTCTTTCTTAGAAAATGATAATTGTAATTAAAATAAATGATTTCTTCTTTCCATATGATAAAAGACAAAAACTGAACCAGACATTTCACTTAACAATTGGCATGCGTTATATCCTGTTATCATAATAATTACACGTGGATAAGGTTTACAAATTATTAGACGAGTGAGATAATAAAACTACAATAATAAAACTATCAAACAATAACCCTACTAATGAATGCAAATGAAATATGATGAAACTATTTTGACTGCCTTTTTATTTTTGAAATATCATTTTGCATGTTTCATTAAACCGTGTTTTTAAGTGTCTGGTTGTCAGTTTAAATGTATTGCTTTGTCAGTCAATGCCTTGCATTTTAATAGTTTTAACTTTTATGTTGAAAGGTTTTTGTTTGTTGCTTTGGAGACACTGTGTGCATCTAATAATGATAGTAATTAAAGTAAAAAGGAAAGCACTGATTGTTTTATTTTCTCGACGCGTTTTCAAATTAATTCGACCTATTTTCAAGTAAATTCACACTTAGGAATCATACAGAAAAAAAAACTATTCAATGGTAATAATTATTTGCAAATAAAAAACGCTGTCTTTGACTTGTGTTATCAAAGACATATAATAGACACGGAGATTAGAGACTAAACTTGACACATTGTCTGGATAGGCTCATTCCATTTGAATCAATTTTCCTTATGTTGCAATAGTCAATGCCTATTTATCATCGACTTCTCAGTGTTTGAGAAAACTTGTGAAAATGTATGTGCAATACAAACGTAGATATCAAATTTAGTGCGCACGACGTGTTTCTGGAATAACATGTAAGTTCCAGATAAATAAACACATACGTTTGTATTGCTATCACTTGATCCATACCTCTGCTGCCATGGGTATCAACCTTGCAGTAGAAAAAGTGCTTCGGCACTGGAACTGTTTATTAGATATACTTCTACAGGTAAATGACAGTTAAAGAACAACAAGTATTAAATATATGGTATAAATAGATGATCAACAATCCTTTTATGGTTTCAGCGTCATTATGCTAAGAATAATTTTGTTGTTTTTATGTTTTATATTTAAAAATAATCGGTGGTATTTGCATTACGACTTTGTGGCTTCTTACTAACCACCAGTTATCAAAATAACCATGTACTTATGAAAAGACAGTTTAAACAGTGATGGTCAACAATCTCATTAATATCATTAAAACGAGCAACCACTTCATCATGCCGTCAATCATTGAACATAAAATGACATTTGACGTTAGTAATCTAGGTCATGTCTTTGGACAGGGAATTAAAAGTGGTTGTGTTAAACCGGTCGAGGAGATCACACCCCTCTGATTATTGGATATCTAACGAGAATACAGACATACAAACAAAAATTACAAAACGCGCACAGATTCGTTTCTGCTATAAAAAAAAACAAAACACAAGCCATCACAAAAAATATTGACTGTAGAACAAAAGCATGAACAGACAGTCAGTCCAATAGCAATGTCAGTGAATGGAAATGCATTACTTCATGACGCTTACAATGCATGGTAGTATATAATGTGGATGTCAACTTTGACTTACAAAATTTAGTGTTATATCATATAGAAACAATAGAAACAACTTCGTTTCTCTCATTTAAAAGTAAGGTTCTTCTCATTCATACAAATGTGACATCCCCCAATTTTGGCGATCTTGCGTAGATCCTTTTGTTATTCTAGCTCATTTGAATCATCTGCCTTTCATAAAGCTTGACATTGAGTGTTCATGATGAATGTCATTCTAGGAACGCTTCCTATGCACTAAATTAGATATCTACCTTTAATTCTTAAGCTAATTCTATATGATTTTTATAGAACATTTCGCCCACTAAAAAGCACTAAGTGTAATCACTGCACAAACGTTTTCATTCATAACTAGACATGTTGATATAGCCTAATAGTAAACAACAGTACAATTAATATACACTTTTTGAAATCTCATGCTTCGGACAAAGAACGATAATGAAATTAATATTGTATATTGAATGACATTAGGGAATTTAATCAAGTGGATACTTGCCACATTTTGCTTTAATATATATATTTTTAATTTTCCGTTTGATTCCCCGTCTGATATTTGTTTATTTCCGCATTTTACACTATATAACAATATTATTTTGAATCATGCATTTTGTATCATCTGAGCGCTTTTTCCGATTACTGAACTGAACTATTACTTTAACTTAATATTGACACCGAGTGAAAATAACATAAATAACACGACGAATGTATATTGAAAATCCGCTTAACTCCATCCTATAACTTCTGTGAACTTATAATTGATCATATGTTTTAAGACGATCAAGCAAATATCTCGCCCACAATGTTGTTGTAACTATTTAACTGCTGATTACAGTCCACTGATTTACATGATTTTCAGTTATGCCATACATGGTTCCTGGATTAGGACATCATGAAGAATTTTTATATATACGCGGGTGGGTTATGGCTGCTTCAGTTCATTTCGTTTATATATTACTTACCAATCCTTAATTTCCGAGCAGAATACAAACTACTGGAATACTTTCTTTAAAAAAATATTATTTCACATAAAATTGTCACGAATACAAGACCTCTATCACATTATAAGGAATATTAAATTATCATTAATACAAGAAATTGATCTCCCTATCACATTATAAAGTACAAATGTATATACATAACTTTCACATTACATGTACTCATTACAGAGGTTTAGTGGATGTATAATCATGAACAGTAATACAATCGTTGTTTATCAACGGTAGACTTCATTATTACATAATTCGGGTGGATGCATGATGAGGAACATCAATACACAATCTTTGTTTGTTAACATTTGATTTGAATAGAGTTTCTGCAACTTACATTCATAATATCATCTCTTGTTGAAGTAGAACAAAACTAGGCCAACATCAGACACTAATTAGATACTCACAGCTTAAAAGGTAGTTCTAATCAGTGCAACTCAAGCTCTGATGCACAAATCCTCTAGGGGAAACGCAATATGGAACTTTGAGTGAGGTATTCTACGAAACAATAGCAAATAACAGTAGATACCAAAGGGGCAACCATAAGTCATAAATCAAAGAAATATTTTGAAGAAGAAAAAAATCATTCATTTAAGTGAAGGTTTTCAGAGGTAACAATTAACCTGTATGCCTACTCGTGGATCAACTCTTGAAGACAAGTAAGATGTGTTAGCTACAATTCGGTTGTTTCGAATCATGTCAATTCCGACCACGTTCCGTCTTTTTCGTGTCTTGACGTCTGAACAAATAGGCAGGCGACTTCCGGTGTGTACGCTATTACTGTGACAACGTCAGCATATCATAGTTGTAGATGCGGTAGATTATAAGTAATTGTAATATGGAGACGCCAAGGAAACCGCTGAATAAATACTGGTGTTCGGTACCCCACTATCTGTCTTATATAAGAAATATATACATAAAGGCAGATCGTTTTCCTTTCATGATGCCGACAGCCGCAAATAAAGAAAGAAAACAAATTTAATTTTAAAGAATTATTTNNNTCTCTGCGTTGAAGTCTTTGATACAAATAAAATAATTTAATTGATATCTGTCTTTTACAGAAAATGTTAAGATATTTTTAACTTGAGAATCGAACGTTAAAACGGCACATATCGATTGGAGTTTGTGTTGTGTACATTGACACCGGAAGCTCAGGACCAGCAGTTCCATCGAAATCACGTGATCTGGCAAACGAAAATAACAAAATTTTGACGGAATGGAAATGATTCGAAACAACCGAATTGTAAAATTTCAAAATATATATAAGTGTTATGGAATTCGGTGAATTTGTTTACTTAAAATTCTTAATGTATTATCAATCATCCCGACAGAAAAACAACTTTGAAACATACAAATTCACAAAGTGAAATACCTTTACATCTATCACTCAATGACTTTTAATTGTTGCTATTATTTCCACTCAATCCAATAATCATCATTAGTGAATTGTTGAACTCTAGTTCTATACAACAAAATTTGATTTGACGTAACGTCATTGGTCTGAGGCATTTATTTATAAACGTTTTTCGACAAACGACGTTAGCTCAGAATACGAAAGTCTTAAAATACATGGTTTTTGTATACAGCAAAGGATTTCGTCTTACGTAATGTATTTAAAATGAGTATTTTCTGTACTACACTGGTTTTTCAGTCACTGTTTTGAAGTAAGGATAAGCTATTTTATCGTCCATGTAACAATATAACGTTAAAATATTTTGTGTTCACGACTGAACTATTTGTTTTACACTTTTCACAAATAGTCCTAAATCTATTAGCAATGCCAGTATAGTATGCGTTGTAAAAACGTAGATAACAAAATTAGTGTGCGTTTCTGAAATAACCTTTATCAGGCGCGCCCAAAGTCGAAAGATTTGACAGCTAAATGATTTCAAAGTGTTTGGGAGCAATAAATCAAAGAGCTTAAGCAGGAAAGCACAAAGTGGCTAATGTCACCTAGTTAAAAATATGAATCCATGGATTATGTAATTCACATTGTGGTATTGATTTATAATACAAATATTTATGGCCAATTATGACCTTATTGCACTCAAAGATATGATTAATGGCACTTAAAACTAATAAGAAGAGAAAACGAAGACAGATTTAAGAATATATCACAACAAACACATGTGATGACGACTCTGAAGACAATGGGTATATCATTAATTAAATATTCTTGCTTTGCTTCATTCTAAGAAACAAGCTGATTTTCTTAGCAAATCGATTCGATCGAGGTAATGGTTAATGTGGTCGCAACGAGCGACAAAAAAATAGTGTACAGTTACAGGTGTGAGCAAAAATGGTTGGTCAGTGACTTGCGACAGGTCGGTGGATTTATCGGGGTACTCCGGTTTCCATCACCAATAAAACTGACAGCTACAATATAACTTAAATAGTGTTGAAAGTGGGGCTAAGCACCATAAACCTAAACCTAAACCCATAAAGCTAGTAGGAAATGTGTACTTTTTGACAGTTGAAGGTTACTTCTTTTCCTTATTAATGACATTTTTCTTACTCACATTCCAAAGATAATTACAGACAAATTTCATCTGAAGGGCCCGGGTGGTTCAATGAGTTAGGTAGTTGGATTACCTAACAACTCATACAAGCCTATCACCAATACGGCGTGGGTTCACGCCGAGCTTTGTCAATTACAAAAAAGGTGCACTCTAATCGGAGCCGCAAGTGATAAAGTTTACCAGTTGCTTGCCCATGGTCGGTGTTTCTCTCCGGGTACTCCAGCTTCTTCCACCACTAAAACTGGTCGCCATGTTATAGCTGAAATATTGCTGAAAGTAGAGTTAAGACAAAAAAAAATATCAAATCAAATTTCATCTGATACCGAATTAGAAATTTTATAGAAGAAAAAGAGTGTTGAAATTTATGCTAGAACACATTTGTGCGATCCATCATATGTCAAAGCCAGATCGTGCACGTTTCAAACGACACACGTCATCGTTCATCATTCGTCATTCAGTTAAATATATTGCATGCGTCAGAAGCCTTCATTTGTCGCTAGCGAAATATCAAACTAATGATGCTGCAAGCTTCTTATGTGTTTTTTGTATTCTTATGTAACTTAAAATTAACTAATGCAAAGACGATAATTGCATTATTTTGTTGAAATCTGAACATTATATGCCGTGTGGGAGATGAACACTATTTACATGTACAAAATAAAGGTACACGTTTTGTAAGACATGATTTTGCTTTCATTGTAAAACATTTCAAACCAAATACATGTGAAACAATTGTAATTACCCAGTAAAATAGAACAAAAAATTTCAATTAGAAAAATCAATTATCCTCCGCTATTTACATCATTTGCAAATTCTACACCTTGGGAGAACTGTGACAATGTTGTTGTTTATTTGTTACAACTTTCATAATAAATTTAAATACAATAATTTATGGTTAACCTTTGTAACCTTTAATGACCAGCAAAAATGAATTTACAAGTTTGTAATAAGTCGTTTTTAAAAGTTTGATTATCTTAGAAATATTTTCAGGCGAGTATTATCCTACCTTCATTTTTTCTAAAGCTTTATTATCTATTTAATGAAAGAGTTGTAACAAGAGACGGACAGACGGACGGACGGGATTACGAAATCACTGCATGTCTAATTAATTGCTAGTATAATTTACGCAAAGATATAGATGAAACAAACATTTAAGTGGATAATACGGCCACAGTTAAAATAACAAAGACTGGATCTGACAAGACGAACAGACCGCCAGTAATCGTTTGGGCAAGCCTGTGCCTTACTGGTATTATCCTGCCTTCATTTTTTCTAAAGATTTATTATCTATATAATATATACATCTCTGAAATGATAAACCCAACACTAATATTATAGTCAGATTTTTTCTAGCTGACAACTGTTTTATATATATATAACTGATCTTCCTCTAACGGGATTAAAGATTGAGACCCACGCTGTTGGAACACAGTGTCACCTACTCGCTTAGCATAATAACAAATCATTTAGCACCTTCTTCTAAATCCGCTATATAGATGATAGAGTCATTAACCAAGACGATACTATGTCATTTAATGTGAAGCTAAAGGCCAACGCCATGGGTGTATTTCAGCTTATGAGGTAAGGTAATAATTCTGAAAATGAGACATGGTCCGAATGAAATTATAATACGAAATTTCCGTTGTCACCCAAAAATACATGTATCTATGTTTATCCATTCTAAAAAGATAATGCGTGTTATCCATGTGATTTCTCAAAGTATTACCCAATTCATGACTTATCACCGGGTTTGTAATTAGATTAACATGACGGGTGCCACTAGTGGAGCATGAACTGCTTACCCTTCCGGAGCACCTGAGTTTATCCCCCTTTTTTTAGTGGGGTTGGTGTTAATCCATCTTTGTGTCATTTTTCTTTTGGTCATAGTATTGTATATCCTTATCAGATTTACCGATTCTGATTACCCCTTTGGTATCTTCAAACTCTTCTTACAGGTGTCAAATATTTTATTTTTGATTTTGCTTATTACTGCATATTTTTCATCAGAATTTTCTAATAAAGCATATCTTTTATCGAATCGGGTTATTACAAGGTTGCAATGAAACGATTTTAAAAAACCTTGTAAATATATTTGTTCAGTTTTATCTACAATGTGATAAATTAGCAATAAATTGAGCAGAAGTATTTCTATAGTTCTTTGAACTTTAGCAAAACAACTTTAAATAAACTCATCTGCTGTTTACGTCTTCTGATTAATCAGATATTGTGAACAAAATCGATCAAAAACAGTTAGAACATATCTATCAAAACACGGCTTGTAACTGCCTTTAATTGATGAATACAATAATGTCAAAATATGATGTTATGCCGTTAAAATCTTTAATTATAAAGGCAACTGAAATGCACAAAGTTACTAACCGTCGGCTTATTCACAAAGTTACTAGCCGTCGGCTTATTCAGAAAGTTACTGGCCGTCGGCTTATTCATAAAGTTACTAGCCGTCGGCTTATTCACAAAGTTACTAGCCGTCGGCTTATTCATAAAGTTACTAGCTGTCGGCTTATTCATAAAGTTACTAGCCGTCGGCTTATTCATAAAGTTACTAGCCGTCGGCTTATTCATAAAGTTACTAGCCGTCGGCTTATTCATAGAGTTACTAGCCGTCGGCTTATTGACAAAGTTACTAGCCGTCGGCTTATTGACAAAGTTACTAGCCGTCGGCTTATTCATAAAGTTACTAGCCGACGAGAATTTACTTCAATCCTTTTTTAGTTTTATTGATGTGTTAAAGCGCTGACCGAAGTACCCTTTGAATGAAGCACTTCATATGGAAAATGTATTTTTGTCAACTATCTTACAACCCTATAAAACTCCAAAAATTACATTCAATACTTATTTCATTTTTATATTACTCATTACAATTGAAATTAATTTTATTTCTTTTAATATTCCACGTTTTCCACTGTTGTAATCGCATGTAGTTGTCAATTTTCATGTACTTTGAAAATAACTCGAGAAAGTAGACGTGTCTGAATAGTTATTTTGAAGTCACATGACAACTATTAAATTGGACAAATCACATGAAATAAACACACAGTGTAATAATTATTTAGATATAAGAACACATTGAACATATGGAAATGCAATAATGTATGATATACAAGTCTAACTTCCTGTTACTGTAAAATAACCATGCATGAAGTGTGGTGTTCCCATACCACCAAAACCCTGGCGCAACCATTTGTGATAAATGGTGAATATGAAAATGCTTGGTAATAATTGTCCGAAAACATTTACAACAGCCCATGCACCATACGTATATTTGGCCATACAGGTAGACATATATGTTATGTACTTTAAGCTTTAAATGACCATAAAGCATAATTTAAAAGACAAAGAGTTAGGTTGGTGTCCACATCGAACACATGTGAAGTAGTATTTCTATAGTGCATTTTATAATCGTATTAATGTTTAAAATCATATTTATTCCTCTCACTATATTTAATGTTCAAGTGATATTTTAAAGAGGATCAAGCGTTGCATTAGATGTTTTTACAAACGACATTATTATGCACTTCGATTAAGAAATAAATCATGACAGCCAGAATGTATATTGAGTTTTAACATGGGTTGGTGGATATAAGTATTTTATCCCGAGCAAAATCTACTAGTATCCGCCAACCCATGTTAAAACTCAAAACAGATTCTGGCTTCCATGATTCATTTCGATTCTGATATGTGTAAGAGTACAAATACGGTAGTATACTTTGATTGGAAGACGGTCATTTATATTTACGTTTGCGGAAAATGTCGCACACAATTTATGCTGCCAAATTCGAGCAGACGATAAATCGCTCGTTTGTTTACAAAGTGAAAGAAGGACAATATGTTATAATATGTTTCAATATACCGAAAGGGTAACCAGAAGGGTAACCAGAAGGGTAATCAGAAGCCGTAAATTAAAAACAAAAAAATATACAACACAATGCTCAACAAAAATTAGGCGAAAAAACACAAGGAATGGACGAGAAAATACAGACGAACCCCATAATAAACCAGGGAGCTATGAAAAGGAAATCAGTTCCTGCTTTACTAGTGCCTCCCGTCGTGTTACTTTTAATAGACACGAACATCATAATAGAAGGCATGGACACTGCATGAACATGTTAGATTTTTCTAGTTCTTTACATATTTCATTACATACAGTACATACACATGTCATAAATGAGTACATGTACTGATACAGGGCTACACACTATTATACTGATACAGGGCTACACACTATTATACTGATACAAGGCTACACACTATTATACTGATACAGGGCTACACACTATTATACTGATACAGGGCTACACACTATTATACTGATACAGGGCTACACACTATTATACTGATACAGGGCTACACACTATTATATGCCTTACATGTATGTTCATTTGAACAGAGTAACATTAGAGCATAGGTGTGTTTAGCTTTTCAGGAAATTTGTCAATAACTTGGAAATTCTTTTGAAAATTTGAATAACGGTTACAGACATATTTGTCCGTGAATTGCGACACGTGTAGAGGTTAATAAAAGTTTAGAAATCTTTAAAACATGATAAATGTCTGGATATTTATATTTCAGAGTCGTTTATATTTGGCTTTAAGGATAATAATAATAGGATTGTCCATATCGTTATCATCAAGTCTTATAAATACAACAGACATACTAATGTAATTGTGTAGGATTTGTCAACATCACCATACGTTAATTGTTGAGATGGCAGAATGTTGTTAGTTTCATAGAACCACTTATCTTCTTCAATCTTCACCAGAAAATCGGACACTGCTATCGGCTACACTTTGATATTTTTGTCATATTATTATTATATTTTCTTTATTGTTGGAATTTTGAAAAGTTTCGTGCTGGATATAGCTGAAAAATTGCTCGCTGGACGTTAAACACCAATCAATCAATCAAGCATTTGAAAATGTCTTTGTTCTTCATTCTACCACACTTCACATTAAGCTTACAAGTCGGTTAAAAGAATTTGTTCAACTTTCTTTCTTTGGAAAATTTAACCAAGGCAGATATTAGAATCCTGTTTGGGATAAAGACAAGCCTTGCTCTTTGAGCAAAAAAAAAAAGCTTTGATTTTAACGGATACTCTTAAACTGTCATTTTCCGAATGATCGACATTTATTGCGTTTGACGCCCGTGCTTTTCAATTGACAGGTAGCATTTCAATGGAATATAATGGTACACATTTCTATTCTATTTATCATGTTATTCATATGAGAGAGAATTCAAAGAGGACTTTCTCCAGTGAAACGTGAAGAAATAAATAATTCTTATTTCAGCTTCCTATATACAGACTTTCTTAAGTCAACATCATAACTTGACCTTTATATGACAATTGACGATGAGAATCGACCGAGGTACAATTCGCATAACAAGACTGAAAATTGTACTATATTCCATATCTTTTAAAGATTTGATCATCAAAAGTATTCATCTTTCGCAATATTCTTGAATAAAGATTCTGTATAAATTTGATGAGAATCCGTCTTTAGGTCAGCATACTAGGGCACATAAGCACATAGGAAACATCAGACCGCCTGCCATTCTGTCTTTCGTCAAGGCATAAGCCCAGTGCAACATCGCTATAACTCCGTTAGCGAAACATATTTCAACATGCAAGTCATAAATTTGCATACCCCATAATTAAGCTAATACACAAAAGTTAACGGTTTTAATCCCTTTTTGATTGTAGTAGAAAATTTGGTTAGTCAATATTTTAATTATCAAAACTAATACCAGAAGGTTAGAAAAATTGTTTTGAAAACAGTCTGTTTGAAACCTAGTTCCATCGATTACTGGGTTGGACGTAGATTTGGGCAGGTTAATTTATTTTGACTTTATACTGCATATCTAGATGACTGTACAGCTATACCGCTATACCACGTGGTTTCATCCACGTGGTTTCATCGCTTAAGATGTAATCCAATTATTCTATGAAAATTGTAAATAACATTTATAACCTACAAGAATTCAATAGTATTTAAATTAAATGGTAATACGAACTGAATATACACATAAATGAATCGTACACACTATGTCAGATGTGTTATTGAACGTGTTATAACAGGTAAGAGTTTAGTCAGCCAGGATTGTATTAATTATATAGAAGTAAAGTGTGGAGGGTCAATAAATCATTGGATTCAGTGCGTTATGTTTTAATCTTCCCGCCCACAATTAACTGTTCATAAAATATTTGGTGCATTACAATAAATACAATTCAACATTATTGAAAGCAGGTGATGTTTAATTCATATGCCT
This sequence comes from Gigantidas platifrons, assembly GCA_002080005.1. Taxonomy (NCBI): domain Eukaryota; kingdom Metazoa; phylum Mollusca; class Bivalvia; order Mytilida; family Modiolidae; genus Gigantidas; species Gigantidas platifrons. The sequence continues at coordinate 551,696 of MJUT01005333.1, forward strand.
TATCAGAAGTATAAAGTGCAGAAAAACCTCATTTCCTGATTTTATTTATATAATGCAAAAACGACATATCCAATACATTAGGTGAAACTGTTTTTTAATTCCTTCAGCTGACAGTTACCATCGAGAGTTTTTTAATTCCTTCAGCTGACAGTTACCATCAAGAGTTTTTTAATTCCTTCAGCTGACAGTTACCATCAAGAGTTTCGGAATAAATCAAGAAGAAAAAAAAGAGAAAACATAATTTTGAATGTAAACATTGATATCTGTTTTCATTAGCAGAACTTCAAGAACATCTTTGCATAATGCGCATGATACGGCATGCAGTCCTCACGACGTTCGTAACCAGCCTCTTAATGAATGTTCAGAACATCCCCTATAAACGCTTTTATGTCCTGTAGCAGTATACTGACAACAGTGGAAATACCTTTAGTTTAATTTATAAATTAGCGACAGTGATACCTATTACAAGACCAGTATAATATCACTCTGAACCACAAAACTATCTCACGATATGTTAGATCATGGAAAGGATTATATGTGATCGCCTTGTATACTTTCCGTTCTTTCTTACGTACAAAGTTATGAAGATGTTATTTTGCATGATAAAAAGTATGTAATCCTCCAATCATGCATCATATATTTTTCCACCATATCGTTGTATATCCTAAATTTTAATTTCTGTGCTCTCAGTCGTCAAAGACAGTCTTCAAATAAATTATGACCAATCATATTGTACTCGTCGTTCGAGTTCTAGTCCTTAGGGTCTCTATAATAACGGTATTGAGCTGGTGATTGTTGTTTAAAGACAAGAGTTTAATTTTTCATGGCGAGAACAATTTACATTTCGATGACATGAACATGATGATGATGTCCGCTTTGTATTAGACAAACATGCTTAGTTAGTCTTAATAGTGGCAGCGCACTGCACCGCCGGTAGATATGTCGCTTTACACGGACACATTATTCTGATTTTGAGCCACCCTGTCTGTGCTCTTACGTGCTAAGCGGAGAACAGAAAATACCAATTTCATTGTCTTTACTTTGACCAGACCGGGAGTTGAACTCACGATTTAGACCACTCTAACCATTACACAACCGATGCAGTTTATCTGAAACGTATGCTGCTTAGCTGATTTTAAGTTCCAACCATATATTTTGTTGATGCATATGTTAAACAACGTTCGACATCTGATTTTGTTTGTGTGTTATAGGCCTATAAAATGAACATTCAGATAGAACTGAACAACCCTAATTTAAGTTCCCTCAAAAGCCAATAGCTTAGCAGCCTACTACTTATACAAAAACGTTGAATATGAACTTAAAACATTAGCACGATGGATGGGTTATGTAATCAAGGAAGTTTCAAAATTGCTGTCAAATTGAGGAAGATTGATAGTGGCAAATTTAAATTGGCTTAATAATAATTTAGCTTGATATAGTAAACCATTGTGGAGTCAAATTGTATCTAAATGATGCACATGCAGCTGTTTTCCTCATCTGAAGATCCCTGGAGTGTATCTGAAAAATTGGGGTAATTGACTGATAGAAGATAATCATTTGACATCATAAAGTACGTCAGATTAAAAGATTTACCTCATCATATTTAATATCAATTATGATATATGTACCGTTAGTTAACGGTAGTAGTTCTCCAGCTTGTAAGACATGAACTCTCCTCCTACAAGACAATCGCCACACGTGCATCATATATAACAACACGAAAATGTGGTGTGCGCAAGTCAGAAAATGTTGGAATCGGAACCAGATACGAAAACAAAAACTTTAGCAAAACAAAAATTTTGAAAAACACTAACCTCAATGAAATAAAGATTAGAGAAAACGAAAGGGGCAATCAAAAATGGACAATCCAGAGACATTAGCAACGTTGGACACACAAGACACGGGACGAAGACAAACTAAACACCAATACAACACAGAAAAGTAAAAAGATGAGCAACACAGACCTCACCAACTTCTCCCGAAATATTAGATCATAATATCCCCATTAATATCCGGCATCATGACGCTCTTATTCCAAGGCTGAGTAAACAGAGTTTGTATTGTATTAGTGATAATTAATAGGAATTCTCATAATTGTTCTTAAATATTTATGATTGAATAATTATTACAGTAATTTCAATTCGACTGAAGATCATTTTATTTCATTGACGTGCACAAAAGATTTATAAAAAGTGGTGAGTTTATCCGCATGAAGATGGCAGTCTATTGATTATTATATGTACTTTCTTAATACCAATTGCAATGTTGTTGTTTTTTATTTCAAGCACAAGAGAAGTACACTTCATAGAATGAAACAAGTAGGTTTCAATTAGAATATCTGAATGTGAAAATAAATATGGTCACGTGTTGAAATGTAGGTAACCAAATTATCAAATATACATTCGATTAGCAACTGAAGTGTGCATTAATTGGGAAAGACTATTTTACCTATCAACACACAATGAAGTGTTTCTATGTTTTCTTTGTTTCTATGATACGGAAATCTACTCAAATCAACAAGAAATACCGCTCTTAGTATTTAAGTAAACTATAGATGAAAACGTCCCAAAATTACAGTTTTAATTCATTCCACTAATCCGTTTCTTTGTTATTCTACAATGTAGTTTGCTATGACTCCTATATATTTGATAGATATTTAATATTGATGGCCGTTAATTACAGCTTCAAATTTTATTTGTTATTTTATTGTTTGTATTCTACTTAATGCTTCAACTACAGTTGGATAACTATATTCTTTAGATTAGATTGTCATGACCGTTCCTATCATAGCATCAGTTTTCTATCTGTACTTCCTTCCGTAAGTAAGACTAATATCAGCGTAAATGATGCTTGATAAATGAAAATCAATAATATTTGAATAGAGCCTCTTTGTGAATGTCGTATTTTTATTTTTTTTTTAACTTGATTCGTGATAATTCTATCAGAATGGATGTCGAACACCTGTTAAAGATATTGATATCTAAGATATATAAATGTTACGTTAGATTATGTTGCAAATGTCAGCTATACCAGTTATAAATTGATTTCCTGACATATGATAACAGGAACCGGAAGGATATTAACTATGCCAGTTATATCATGACTACAAGACATATTTGAGGGATCAGAAAATTATAACCATTTCACTGCTAAATACCCGATTTTAGATGTGTGCACAGTAATCTTAACACTTCAGGTACGGATCATGCCTATAGACTTCAAACCAGTTATAATATCCAACCGTTTATACGTCAACGACGTTAAAATTATCAACGCCGGAAGGGATTTCCCAGCAGCTATGGTCCGAATGCTTTAGGGTTATATGTGTGTATCGTCAATTTAGACTATAGATCAGCTACAGACTATAGATCAGCTACACGCGTGCCTAGTAGATCTACCTGGGGAGAAAGCTTTGTACAGTTACATCAAACAGATCAGTTACACTACCGGTCATTGGTAGGTTTTTGCAAACCATAACGCATGAGGTCTATAACAGGCGTGAACATACGGATGCATAACAACGTGAACATACGGATGCATAACAACGTGAACATACGGATGCATAACAACGTCAACAAAATAAAGATCAGACTCTTTGACAAGAACTACTACAAAACCATGAGTTAAACCACGTAATCAAAATACACGTGTTTGAAGCATTTCTGAAAGCATTATTATCCCTATCCTTTAATTCGATTTTTAAATTTAACATTGAACAAACTTATCAAAGCCACAACAGATGACATGAGTCTGTTTTAGTTTATAATTATTTTATTTGATCAATGATACAAAGAGGATCAGACACAAGTTTTACCAACTTATGGAGTCTGGTTCATGTTTACATCTACGATGATCTGTTGTGTCTTTGATATGTTTATTCAGTAATAACTTCATAACTGTATAAATAGAATTAAATGCGGAAGATGATGTTTTCATGTTACATGTTTTCAAAATGACGCAAAGGAACACCTGAGTTCTTATTGTATGACAAACCTAATGCTTTTATATGTAGTTATTTATATCCATGGAAGGTGTACATGCACCTAAGATTAAGTTACACCAGGCTTTATCACCATATAACGAGATAGTTTGGTATATGTCAAAACTTGCGATTAAAATAAAATCCTCGAAACTATTTTGTAAATGTGAATAAATTGCAATTATCATATAATTGTTTTTTTTTTTAATTTGGAGGAATTTCTCTTTTTTTTCATTTTTAGCTACATGCTAAAATACAACAGCATCTGACCAACACCAAGACAGCTCCCAGTTATGATATCATACATTATAAACTGGGAATTGCTTCTATCAAATATAGTACATTAGAGAAAAGTCTACTGCATAATGTGAGCTTATCTCTCATGAACGTTACATGATTCAATAATGTACAATCGTCCATTAAGGAGTTGTGTGTCTATGATGAATGCTGATAGGTCCTCTGTTGAATACAACGTACTACCATACTTGTTATCCGATTTTAGAATACACTGAGGTGCCACTAGTGGAACAGGAACTGTTTACCCTTCCAGTGCACCTGAGTTCACCCCCGTTTTTTAGTGGGGTTCGTGTTACTCGATCTTTAGTTTTATATGTATATTTTGTAGATCGTTGTTTGTCCTTTTGTCCTTTTTCTTTTGGCCGTTGTGTTGTCTGTTCTACGATATACGGATTCTGAATACCTCTTTGGTATCTTTGATATACGATTCTGATAGCCCCTTTGGTATCTTTGAGATACGGATTCTGATTACCCCTTTGGTATCATCAAACTCTTCGTCTAACTACAAGACCTGGATGACAGAACTCCAGCACAATGCAGTATAAACTTACCTAAAGGAAGGATATGTTCTCACTCTTTATACTTTTGCCTGTTGTCCAATGTTTATTTTCATGTTACTGGTATACTTTCATTAATGTGCATGCTCTTTTTCATATGTTTATGTGTTATACTTGTTATGTGATTCCAAATAGAAGACTTCATAAGTTGGTAAAACTTGTGTCTTATCCATTTTGTCTCTATGAGCAAATAAAATTGTTATAAAGTAATTTATTTTCATTATTTTTGCATTCATTATTTTTTGTTCATCCGTATTGTGCTACCCGTGATATTGGCAGTAGTGGGTATAATTTGTAATGTGTATGACAAAGTAAACCTTCGTTATTTATTACACTGTGACAACAATATTATATCGAATATGGGTGGGCCTAATGTTTATATACATGTACATGTATTTTTATTTTGTTGAAACTGTACATGATTATCAGTTACTGTATAACATGTCTGATAATTGGACTTTGAATTATATAAAGAAGAGTTTGAAGATACCAATGTGGTAATCAGAATCCGTATATCGAAGAAGAACAGACAACACAATGGCCAAAAGAAAAAAGTACAAACAACGATCTATATAACATAACAGTATATATATACAATGTATATATATATATGAAAATTAAACCAAACAGTGTTAGAATTATATTTTTGAGCTGTCAAATTTGTGTTCTTCCCTCGACGGGATTTGAACTCACACCATTGATACACTGCACTACCGATCGCTTAGCCTTACGTCCAGCGACCACATCCGATCCATATATATATTGAAAGTTCATTGTCTCAAGACTTTCTCGTGACAGAATTCAATCACTGTATATTACATCTGGCTGGTTTAAACTTGTTTCCAGATTTAATGACTATATCTGGTACTGCTTAAAATGATCCGGTAATTTAATTATTGATTAAAAAATGGAACCAACTTTGCTAGAAACATGCTTATTCATAAGGTTTTAATTAAGCTTCATTAGACAAAACAATAAATGTGGACATCTTATTTGGTATTTGTGTTATGTTGCTATTAAGGCGACCAAATGGTACACATTTACAAGAGATTTGGATACAACGTGAATATACAAACAACAATTTAAAGTAGGTTCTAAAACAAGATGACTATTATAAATAGTTATATCATGTTATATAAACAGAGTTTAAACAGTGATGGTCAACAATTCCACCAATATCAACAAAACGAATAAACACCTCTTACGGGTGTCAAACCACTAATTCACCAATCAGAGCTTAGAACATATACGAAAGTAGTCCGTTTTCAAGAGAAAAGTTCCGTTCACTTTGTAGTATTGTGAAAACTACTGAATGGAATGGAATAATTAAAATTGATAATGTAAGTTAAATATATATTAAGGATTATTTTGAGCCCAAATTTGATGGATTTAGTTGTATTTTAATACCTCTATGGAGGATTTGATGCATGACCTATAATACTGAATTTCTTGGGGATGACTGGATTATTTTTAGAGTAGGTGTTTTCCGTAGCATTGCATTTTACTGCAAGGTTTTAAACATGCCCAGATATTTTGACAGAACGTAGAGAAACCATGTACTTTTCAGAAAATATATGGTCTTGCAAAGGTTAAACTTAAGATAAAATGGCCAGGTAGCTTAAAAAAACACAAATTTAGTAGAAAACCTTAAAGAAATTAATTAGTGGTTCACACCTACATTAACCCAGAGCATCGATTTGTTTTGACTTTTGTAATAATAACGATAATATATAATGCCTCGTGCATGAATACATGTTTTGATCAGAAAGGATTGTCAGAATATATATCTCGGTCAGGATTTATATAAATGTAGGATGTACTCTAGAATTTTTACTATTAGTGTACATATTTTACAGAATAGTTGCAATAAATTGTAATAAAATACTGATGTATTTCAAATTTTATCTGCCTTTTTTTGTCTAATGGTTTCAAAAAGATAACAACTGTATCGGTTTACGACAGACTTAATCTATGGAGGTTTTTTTCCTTTTGACATATAATTCATTAAATTTGTTTTTCTTTAATCTGCATCTGCACGTCATGTTATCGTCCTTGAACAAATTGCTTACCACATTCCTCAACGTTTTCGTCACGTCCGGTGCTACATTCATTTACACCATTACACAATTTATCTTTAGAGATGCATTCTGTGTTGTCGTCATCACAAAAAAAATCGTCATTTCCGTCACACTTTTTGTACTCGGAAACTACCAGTTCTTCATTAAGGTATTGACATGAAACTGCAAAACAAAATAAAATATTTATAATAATATTTGTTATCTATTTATTTATTTATTTTAACAGGGTAGCGCAGAGTTAAAATAAAGCTCATTCTTCTTCACTGAGGCCCGCGGAGAATGAAAACAAATACAGTAATATAAATGTCAATAAATTATAAGTGCACATGGTAACTTGCATTCAAACCACACACAGACACACACCATGTTTTGTATGGGCTACAAAAACATATTCAAACCATGTTCTTGTTGTAACAACAAATATTCAGAATACTTCTTTTTGAAGATGTCCGCATTATTTACCGTCTTTAGGTGTTGATGATAATGATAATTCACATATGTGGGCTTGAAGTGAGAGCTTAACATTTTTTTTTTGTGTTCTACATTTGAATTAAACTATCATCAAAGCATGCATTAGTTAACACAACATAAACTGATATAACTAGAAGGACTATAATAACACTTTCTTTGCCGGTTGTGTGAAATAAATCTAGAAATTAATAATAAGTCAACTTATGTCACTTCGCTAAACTGTGGTGTCATTATAATGGTGAGTATATTATACAAGACAAGACAAGACAAGACAAGACAAGACAAATACTTTATTAGAGTCTCACCTCTTGATTTACAAAGTAAACTTACAAAATAAAACACATATATAGTAAAAACATACAAGAGCCACTCTTAGAAGAGTTGTGAGAGATTATTGGTATCTATAAAATATAAACTATAATATGTACATAAGTAAAATTATCGATATAAAATAAGTTTTTTCTTCATTAAAGTCTCATAGCAGATTTTGGCAGAATAAAAACACATATTCTTATTATTAAATAAAAATATAAATTGATCAGCATCAGACAACTGCATAAAATTATCATTATATAAACAAGCATGATTAAATAAATATTGACGCAGGGGAAAAAAATAACACATTTCTCACTGGAACTGCTTTTTGTGTCAATCAACAGTGACCATTGCGCAATAGGGCAATGCCTCCATAATCCTGCACCTGATTAGAACATACATTTGACAAATGTGTTTTTTTTTACATGTTGTCCAATATTTTCTAATTAAAAATAAGTATTGTCATAAATTGTCATTCTTAAGAAATGCTCTATATTTCTGATTAATAGCGACATTACAGCTTGCAGTAATTGTCAGTTAAGGCATTCCTATTGTCATTCTGTTTTATTCCAAGCAAAAAAGTCTGTTTTTGTGTGACAGCCATCTTAATTTACTAATTTACAATCCAACAAATCACTACAAACCATAGTAATATTGAATTAGATGTAAATGTAAGAGTACATTGTCTCCCAAACGTTTTCATTTGAGCAAATGTTTGATAGCACAAAAAGCGCACAAAGAAATAGATTTTCATAGTTAAATTTCATTATTCTATGAACTACATGTATTAGCTCTTTTTTAACCCACATATATTATCTGAACCACTTTTAGGATCCTATTTAAAAACAAAAATGTAGATGTTCCTTTAATATTCAACTACATTGTGTATCGTTGAAGAAATTTAGTTTTTATTTCTAGTAATCCATATGGAGGTACATTCCCAGTTTAAACCCATCCAGAAATTGCAATCAGAGACTTCAATGGCAAATGTAGACAACAATGGTCATTGGCAGAATATTCATTTTCAGGTAAGTATAATAAGAAGTTGCATGTTTCAATCTCTCATTTATAATCTTCGATGCTATCCCAGATTTACATCGGAAAAGTTTACTTACGTTCAAACAAAGATTACTAATTACTATGAAACGGATCAAAACAATTCATTTCTTCACTTTTGAAGTTGATTTATATAATGGCATGTGAGAAAAAGATTGTAATATCAAACTAGAGGCTCAGTGGGCTGAGTCTGTGTCGCTCACCGTTCATTCTGCTTTGAGGGAACTTAATACATAGGTGCTTCCTACCAAATTTAGGTTCATTTGGCTACTCATTTTCAGATGAGAATATTATTTAGAAATCGACCAACCAAAAACAAGTATTATATATGGTGACAATATTTGTTAACTTATCGGGACTAAATTGGCAATGTTCATAGAGGAACTTCCAAGGATGCGTCCTACCAAATTTCGGTTCGTTTGGCCAAGCGGTTTCAGAGGAAAATATTTTTTAGAAATCAACCAATCAGAAACAAGAATTGCCTGTGGTGGTCATGTTTCTAATCGGATCGGAACTAAATTAGCACTCTTTATGGAGGACCTTCCAATGATGCTTCCAACAAAGTTTCGGTTTATTTGGGCAAGCGGTTTCAGAGGAGAAGATTTTTTTAGAAATCAACCAATCAGAAACAATAATTGCCTGTGGTGGCCATGTTTCATAACGGATAAGAACGAAATGAGTAATCTATATAGAGGACCTTCCATAGATGCTTCCTACCAAGTTGTGGTTCATTTGGCCAATCGGTTTCAGAGGAGAAGATTTTTTTTATAAATCGGTCAATCAGAAACAATAGTTGCCTGTGACGGCCATGTTTGTAAATGGATCGGGATAAAATGAGCAATCTTTATGCTTCCTACCAAGTTTCAGTAAGGAGTTTTGGAGGAGAAGATTAAAATGTGAAACGTTAACGGACGACAGCCGACGGACACCATTTGATGGCTAAAGCTCACATTCTTATTCTGAAATTAAATCTGCATCGGTGATTTGTTAGACAATGCATACTATCGCAAAATTAATGTCTTGAGGTGAGAGGTTGTTGTTTGTTTTGTTGTTGATATAGGTGAAACTGTTGACCATCACCGTTTAAATTGTCTTCTCACAATATCCGTTAATTAGATTTAATAGTTAAAAAGAACAATACATCTCAGGTGTACTCGATACACCATTATGTCATTAAGTTTGTTAGTAACTTGCGGTAGGTCGGTGGTTTTCTCCGGGTACTCCGGTTTCCTCCACCAATAAAACTGGCCACCACGATATAGCTGAAATATTGTTGAAAGTGGCGTTAAACATCATTGCCCTAACCCTAACCATATCACGGTAATTATTTATTATTATTATGCGACATGAATGAGTTTTGTGATAAACTTAGACTTTTCTGTATCATTTCATGACAATACTGTTATGTTCCATGAATGTTTCTGGCAGATAAATTATGCATTAAGTATCTTGAACGTCATCGTCTTGAATTTATGGAAAAACTGCAGATGTCAATTGCCAATAGACGGATGTCATGAAAAATACCTTATCCACTTAGTAAATACATTATATCAGATGAAAGATGGAAGTGTGAGCCAATCACTTCGTCAAAATTGAGTCTAATCTTTTAAGCAATTTAAGAATAAGCTTGTGAATCCAATATTTCCATTATGTATGGTACTTGAAGATAGCAAATCATTATTTAGCTACAGCCATTTTGGCCGTAAAGAAATGAATCAATATAACTTGAAGGATTTCAACATCTTCATCATCAACATACATTTTATACATAGAATTGATTTCATAAACAAATTTGAATAATTTCATCATATTTACAGACAAAACTAATTCGAGAACATGACAATTTTTTTTTTGAAATATATCGTTATGAGAAAAATTTTAAATAGTTGAATTTCGGTTAAATGGTGTTATAGAAAACGTATTGAACGTGTTTTGAACACAATAACAAATTAATATTGTTAGA
>MJUT01005333.1:581854-603125 GCA_002080005.1 Gigantidas platifrons
TACTTATTTTAAAATTAAGTAATCCCTCTACCCGCTCATGTTGATCTTTTAATGTCCACTTGAACTTTAAGCTGATACTTATAAAGGACCCCATTGGAAATAAGCTGAATGGCTTTCATGGGCTATCCTTGGTGAGAAAGTTCTCAGCAGTTACAATGAGTGGATTGATGTTTCAGTTAATGATGCCAGTTTTATGTTTTATTTTTAAATTAACGAGAAATTTTAAACACTTGTGTATGATGTTGAAATTTTTAAACCTAAATATATTTTACCTTTTTACTATTCGTTGTTGAGTTTTGAAGTCATGTGTTCTGATTGTTCGTTGTTGAGTTTTGATGTCATGTGTTCTGATTGTTCGTTGTTGAGTTTTGATGTCATGCGTTCTGATTGTTCGTTGTTGAGTTTTGATGTCATGTGTTCTGGTTCGTTTTTTAGTTTTGATGTCATGTGTTCTGATTGTTCGTTGTTGAGTTTTGATGTCATGTGTTCTGATTGTTCGTTGTTGAGTTTTGATGTCATGTGTTCTGATTGTTCGTTGTTGAGTTTTGATGTCATGTGTTCTGATTGTTCGTTGTTGAGTTTTGATGTCATGTGTTCTGATTGTTCGTTGTTTAGTTTTGATGTCATGTGTTCTGATTGTTCGTTGTTGAGTTTTGATGTTATGGTTTCAAATTGTCATATGTTTTGTATTGTCTACTGCAATGTATTGTTTACTGTCATGTATTAAGACGATTCTATTTTCTATTGAGGTATCACTTTGTATTAAGATTGTTCGTTGTCTTTTTGATGCATTGACGTCGATTCCGATTTATTTTATATTTAAATACAAGTGTAACGATTGTTGGACACGTAGATGAGTTGACAATAATGCCTAATGTATTTAGCAATAAGAAGGAAGTATTGTGTCTTCTGTGTAACGATTGTTGGACACGTAGATGAGTTGACAATAATGCCTAATGTATTTAGCAATAAGAAGGAAGTATTGTGTCTTCTTTGTAACGATTGTTGGACACGTAGATGAGTTGACAATAATGCCTAACGTATTTAACAATAAGAAGGAAGTATTGTGTCTTCTGTGTAACGATTGTTGGACACGTAGATGAGTTAACAATAATGCCTAATGTATTTAGCAATAAGAAGGAAGTATTGTGTCTTCTGTGTAACGATTGTTGGACACGTAGATGAGTTGACAATAATGCCTAACGTATTTAACAATAAGAAGGAAGTATTGTGTCTTCTGTGTAACGATTGTTGGATACGTAGATGAGTTGACAATAATGCCTAACGTATTTAACAATAAGAAGGAAGTATTGTGTCTTCTTCGGTTAGGTAACAGGATTAGTTCTGTATTAATAAGGATTCATCTATAATGCGATAACAAGAAAACAAGTCGATCAGATAAAAACAGATTTCTCTTTTACTTAATGAACTGTAACTAGAAACGGTCAGTAGTTTCATTTTTTATCAGAAATGTTTTATTGGTTAGATGGTCAACAACGACATCTACGTTTTAATACCATATAAGAAAAATATATAGTGTTAGTTTTGGGTTTTAAATATTTTTTTGAATATCAGTTCTGTAAAAGGTAATTGAAATGCAGCTATGGTATAACTAACACAAAGCACAAATAATGATGGTATAATCTGTCGGTACAGCTGCACATGCGGAAGTAATTATTTACAACGTTGGGTGAATCCTCAATTTGTTTCAAGGTTGCGCTATTCTAATAGTTACATATGTGCAAGCAGTTGATACACTGAAATACCATAATAGTCGAACAAACGTTTGAGAAAAGTCTTCAATAAATATCAGTGTTCTCTGAAATTAAGATTAAGGGGCAGGGCCAGGACATCATATATATATCGAAAAGATCGTGTTAAAATTGATTTCGTTTTTCAGAAGCATAAGCCTTTGGATAAATTCAGCTTCATAGGAAATGAAAAAAAACCCAAGAAGACAAGTCATGATACGCAATGCATACGCATTGTAATGTCAATAATCTGATGAAATTTTATTTGACATTCATCAAGTGCATTATTTTAGCAATTTCTTTCTTGGTGTTCTTTCTGCTTGAATATATCTCTCTAGGTGTGCTTTCTCCCGCTAAAAGTATATATACATATTACTACATGTTCCATTTTGTTTTGCTCTAGAGAAGGCATTTGTTTCTTGCTGCCAAAGACTTTTAAATTATTTGGCTTTCTAACTTTTTGAGTGTGAATGCACCATATGAAGGCTATTTCAAAAACGGGTTTTTGGCACTAAATTTGATACCTATATGTTTATTAATGAATATCTCCAGACATTTTTCAACAGTATTAACATAAAATATAACAAATTATATACCGTTTATCCTACATATCTTCGAACTGTGTTGTTTTTTTGCATCATTATATTCAAATAAATGGGTCGTCAATGATAACAAAATGTTGCTTATTTGGAAAACAAAATTAATTTTCCAGATACATCTCGGGTTCTTATGTTGAATATATATGATTCACCCAGTACGCTATTTTCGTGTTTAATTTACATCGTAACAAAACCCCTAATCTTCATTTTTATATCCAAGGCACGTTATTTGAACATTTCTCATCAAAATGCCCTTCTAGCACATGCAATCTGATTTGTATAATATTTTCACAGTAATAAGATATGGGGAAAAATAACAACTACGAATGAAATAGTCAGTTCCTTGTGTTTGTATTTCATCACTGCTAACTCTTGTAAAAAATATCATCATAGAAACAACCTATACCTATTTTAGATAAGAATAGATAACTTTTAGCTATATATTCACGATTAATTAATCAAATTTCCAGAATATTTAAGGAATTTGCATGTAATACAGCTTTTTAATTATCTGATAATGTGATGCAAAGTTTTAAAGTAGTTAATTGTTTGCGAAGCGTAATCAGACTCGAGATTCTTAAATGTTCGTTTATGATTATAATGATTTTTATACGTATTACCTTGGTAGGAGGGTTTTAGTGACGAACGGTTTACGTTATTATCAATATTTTAAAATGAAAACCTCTCTGGGCGTTTTTATTGAAAAGAAACCAGTTTGAGTTTGGTTTTCCGGTTTAGAAACTGCTTTGAAACTAGTTCATTGGTTTGTCTTTTGTAATAAATAGATGGTTTTATACATATATATATAAATGGCTGACTTGTATGTGATCAATATTTTAATGCAATATATATATGAACGAGTATACAGTTTTGTTTTTTTTTCAAAATAGCATTACAATCAGTTACATTATTTAGACTTTTTAAAGTTTCATGCTTGCGTCAGACAAATTTGCAAGACATCAATCTTTTAATCCTTCATGTAGACTTTGCAGTCAAAAAGGGCTAATTAAATCAGTTGAACATAAATTACTATCACTGGTACAACATGGATTGTCATTAAATTGCTCTAAGCAATCAAACAGTTCGAGACAAATGCTGCACTCCAAAATCAAAACCTCAGCGGTCGCCATTTTGAACAGATATCAAACCGTCGAAACCACACCCGGAGGTGGTTTGATGAATTTTGGAAACTAGTTTCAGTCTAACGCCGATAAATAAAAAAACCGGTTCGGGTTTAAAACTGGTTCAAAACCAGTTTGGACAATAAATACAAAGTTTGAAAAACCGAGTTAAAACCTAAACTGGTTTCTCTGCAATAAAAACGCCCTCTGTTAATGTATGACCAACAAAAACTGTTTTAATACAATACAACTAACACAGAAAAAAGACAGAAAACATCCAAATATATTCAAACAAAAATTGAAGAACTATAAACAGCAAAGTATATGTTATCTCCGAAAAATGCAATGTCCCCGATGGGATTCGATTGGAAGCCACCGCTCTACCAACTGAACCTAAGGAGATTTCCAATAACGAAGTTATCAGAGGTTATTATGAACAGACTATGGTTCCAATAACCGCAGGTTGAGGAGCGTTCCCGATACACAGTAAAATTAAGGTCAATCTCCCTGAAGTATAGGTATAGGTAACAATGGATTTTGGATTACCTGTTTAGGCCTCTGGTTTACTTGCTCCTAAAGACTTTGAAATAATTCGGCCTTCCCATCTTTTGATTATGAGCGTACCTAATGAAGGATATTCCTGAAACGCTAGATATCTGCGTCTTTTTATCATCAATATATGAGGATTAACGTTTAACCACTAACCTGTCGTATCGCACGTTCATTATTCAATATTTGGGTCATAGCTATATCATAACACAACTCACTAAGATTTTACAAAATTCTACAATTTCGTCGATATTTTCTTCTTTTTTTGTGTGTGCATCAGTCTAATAGTTATTAAATAAAACATGGCATATCTTTGACGGCAATGTGTTTTTAATAACGTATTAAAGTTGCTCAGTAGAATTATATGTAACATGATGTAATGAAAGTCCAATAGATTCTGCCATATATTAGTATATAATTGCATAAATATCAGCTTGTAATTATACATTACTTGTTTCCAATTAACTAAATCTTATTAACAAGATTATGGCAACCGGGTTATTATAACTCCCTGGTGGGTAGCATGCACTGTTTTTATTTAATTATTGCTAATAACATTTTTCGCCTAAGCCAGGACGAAAACCTTTCACCTTTTGTATTTGGCTTCCTGTGTTTCTGAACAGAAAAAAGACGTTTAGTTGTATTAAAGATCAGTCAAGCTGGTATAACTACTGACAGGGCTGACATTTGATTTTGTACTTTAAAATCAATCTTCTGGGAAATTTTATTTTATTCTGGCTAATCTAACGATTGTTAAGGAAATTTTTAATATTATGGTTTTGTTTTTCATCATAACTACGTAATATGGTGTATTTTTGACACTTGAAGGATGTATTACTAATCAATGATGTATCATACTCGTCTTAATACGAAAATCTGCGGACCGTAAACTCAAAAAAAATTCTCAGAAATTACATTGATCTCTATAAAGGATGATATTTTCTCACGATGTTTGTATTAAAACATAAAGTATATAAAGGAGTGGTGAAAACATTGTTCAACGATAATTTGCTAGAACTAGCTATATAGTATGTTTATACAAATCCTACAGCGACATGTGTTCGATACAACATAATGTTATAAAGTTTGCCAGTGACTTCCGACACGTCGGTGGTTTTCTCCTGTACTTCCGTCTCCGCCACCAATATAACTGACCGCTAGAATGTAACTGAAATATTTTTGAAAGTGGCGTTAAGCACCATAAAACTAACCCTAACAAATCTTAAATTTGCACTGGGATTGGGTGGATGATCCATATGTAATGTAAACTGATAAACAATGTAACCCTTTCTGTGGGGTAGGGAAATCAAACATATTTATGTCAACTGTTGTTTGTAAGATATTGTTCCATATGTTAAAAAAAAAGCCTTCCATAGCTCAAATGCTTTATGTGAGTATGCTATGACAATCAGAACATCGACACATAAGTCCAACCTGAACCAAGGCCTCCTAGTAATTAGCTATAATTTAAGTAATCACTTCGAATGTTTTACGATCGCCATGACGACTTGGTTAACCGCTGCAGAACATTTGTGTCAGAGATGACCACAGATATGTTCTGCTTGTCATAGTCACAATCCCGTTGTTTTTTCATCTATCATAAAATCTTTAACAAGAGTAACACGACGGGTGCCACTAGTAGATCAGGAATTGCTTACTATGCCGAAGCACCTTAATTCACTCCCGGTTTTTAAAAGCGAGCTTCGCATTGCTCAATATTTAGTATTCTGAGTAGTGTGTTGCTGATTTATGCTTGTCGTTTTGTCCTTTATCTTTTGGCCATTGTGTTGTCTGTTGTATTTTCAATTTACGTATTCCGATTACTCCTGTGGTAGTATTTTACCTATGCCAGTGTCCACTTTAAATATGTATGTTATTTAATTAATTTCTTAATTAACATTTTCTCGTGTCATGATTACACTTGACACTGATCACTTGGCTTAGATAATCAACCAATTTGTCATATTATAAACAGACTCAACTCTTCTTTTTTTTTATCTATGTTCTTATCAATAATAATGTAAGCAAATAGTTGAAAATGTAATGCACTAAATCACTGCTATATAATAAAGTTATAATGCACCGAATCCCTTCTGTGCAATAAGGTTGAACACCTCGGGTTTCAAATGTGTCTTTTTCCATTATTATGGAGGAAATTGTCACATTTCCATTAATTTTACTGGGATTCAGGACAAAATAACTTCATCATTAATACAATTGTATTCAAATTTGCTCGATGTCAACACTGCAGTTTTTTTCTTTCAAAAACATTCTATACTAGATTTAACGATGTATAATATGAAATTTGAAGTAATCCATATTAATGTAAAAAAATATATCCATAGAAACAAAAGTGCTGGTATAGTTATTATTCCAGCAATATGTTTTATGAATATATTTTCTGACGATATCACAATAAGTGAACAAATCATGTATCTACATAGAGATCTGTCAAATAAAATAGAAGTTGATGTGATCTAGTGGTTAATTAAATTGATCGCCTATATACAAAAACACAATCATCTTACCAGAGGATTTCGACCTCTCAAAAATCCAATTTGAAAATCATGGAAACGGAGGCAAACTTGGTACCCATAATATATATAGGTAAGAGCACTCATATTTCTTGCTTAATGCAAGTACTGCAATTCAAATGCCGGGGTTAAGTTAATGGACCTGCAACACTTCTGCATTCTTTCTGATATGAAGCAATCATGTAAGTGCTTTCTACATGCAAGTAAATGTCTACCCCCAGCGTTTATGGTATGGAAAGCGTTGTTGTTAATAAGGTAAACATGTGTTGTTGTAAATAAGGTAAACATGTATGAAGTTCAATCGAAATATCATTATGTCTTGAAGCGACTAACTGGTCGTGGTTTGCTCAGATGGATTTGTCCCATGCAATCAGTTACTACCACCACTGCAGTGGTAATTTCGTGTAAAGTGTGTATGTAACAAGTCATTGGTTTTCTAGGGAAATATGGGTTTATTCACATAACAAACACTATATATAAACGTCTACCACGAAAATAAATCTAAAAGTACAAGCAAAACAAAAAAATATTCCGAATAACAGATATGCTTCGTCGTTGAAAAGGTTTGCATGAATGGATTTCACGGACCAATTTCATTATCGAAGACGAAGGCTGGGATGCCATATGCGCTGTGAAGTGCGTCAGACAAAGCATATCAAGTATGTATATGGAGAATAAAGATCATAAGGAAATTGTAAAGAATTCATCACTTATTAAGATTCGACTAAAGACGGACGGGGTCATATACTGTACGATTGAGTGTACATGTGTTCGATGTTTAATACGATAATTAATATCAATGCCGAAAATCCATTTTAAAATTTTTACGCAAATAAACCAAAACCAGGAAGTTAAAAATGAATTTAGATTGAGCTTGATGCCTTAGAACGACAAAAGTCTTCAATTTTAGATGTTCTGATTTTGTATGTAATGTCAATACAAACGTAGATATCCAATATAGTGCGCGTGACGCGTTTCTGGAATAACCTTCATCAGGTATGCTTAAAATTTAAGATATATGTTAAGTACATCTGCACGTCAATATTGCATGAACATATCAGATCCGTTAGTGTATTGTCAACATTCAATGGGGGGAAAAAAACAACAACATCACACCGTCAATACAGCTTCAAAATTCAATATAATCTTTAAAACAGCGAAAAATCGACAACCCTAACAAACACATATACTACCGCTCATTTTGCTGTCTTGGTACAAGCACTTTCATCAACAGTTGTAGGGTTAAACTAGTTAGATGTGCCCAAACATCTCCTATTGCTGGAATTATGCTGTCATGTAAGTGTTTTCAGCACAATATTATAAACATTATTGTTGATAGAATATCACAGAACATGTATTATATTTCGAGCTGCTTTTTCTTTTGTAATCCATATTTTTTTTCATGTGTTACATTATGTGTTACATTTTCCCTAAATAGTACTTATCAAATCCATAATAGTTAAGACATATGCTTGTTATTAATCAGTATAAGACATTTCAGTTAATGATAAACATTAATATATTATTGTTTATTTGTAAATATATCATAAATAATTTTTTATAGTTGCTTGTCAGTTATAATTACACTTTAAACATTATTACTGACAGTGTATTAAATTGCACACTTGTGATACTTGTAATTGTAACATATTCTGTTTTTTGTTGTTTGTATCCTTTGTTTCTATATAATGCTTCAAAACGAGCATCAATTTACTATATCCCAGTTTATTGTGCAATTCCCTAGATAGTATTTCAGAAACCCATAAAAGTTAATAAATAACTCTTACGAAACGGTTGAGACATTTCACATGTATAAGTAATTTAAGATGTCTCATTAAAACGGTTACTGCTTTCAATGAACGAGCACTTTTAACTAACACGACTATCTCAAGAGACCGCTTTGTCAATATAAACAAGTACGAATTAAAAAAAAAGACCATTACTTACTCTGTTAATTGATCCTTGTGCATGTAGTCCTTTGAAAGTATTACAAACAAAGAGAACATAAACATTAAAATAGGCCAATGCGTCATAAAGTGCATCACGTTTTATAATAGAAACGTAGAAATCTAAGTTAGTGCGTACGATCCGTTTCTGGAAAGACCTTCATCAGGTACGTTTATAAATGAAGGATTGGCAAGTTAAACAATTGCAAAGTCTTCTGGAGCAGGTAGACCAAACTGAATAAGGGTAATAACAAAATTAGCGAACACCGAGCAATCTTCCAAAGGGAAAGGCAAAACTCATATGTCAACAAACAGTCAAAATCAGTCAACAACCGGAAAACTTTAAAAACTGCAATGCCCCTAACTTGGTACAGGCATTTCCAAAGAAATGGTGGATTGAATCAGAAAGGATAGTCAAAGGCGGATAAGGTGACCTTGACATGAAGGAGATTGACCTTAGTTTGATTAAATTATATTAGTTTTACCCACCACTTTGTTTTTTTTTGTTTTTTATTTGATTGCCCTTTCGGTATTCTCTAACGTTTAAATAATGACAGACTTTCCTGCAGAAAAAAAGTACAGTGAATTGCAAAATCTAAAAAGCGAATTGGAGATTAAAATCATTCCCCAGAAAATACTATAGAAACTTGAAAAATGAGAAAAATAATCATTATACAATGTAAACACATTCGTTTTGCTCTTTGTTTGCAACAGTACCCCAAACACTACAAACAGATTGATGAATGCCAAAATGTTTAGTGCTTGTCAATCACGTAATCCAGTTTGAACTGAAATAAGTCAATGCAGAGTTAAAATACTCATATTAAGCATGCTAGATTATTTCAAACATAAATGTCCCTCCGATTTATAAACGCATTTTGAGTTTGAGATGCTGTAAAACATATGGCATTTTCTGATTCATTGAAATCTATATCTAGTCTATATCGTCTTAAAGACGATAAAATGAATGATGAGAATAATCAGAGAAGATAAATAAATATCATTTATAACGATATTTTAATTGGTTACAACATTGAAAGATTTCATGAATCATTCTTGGATCAATATCAACTCTCTTTGTTGTTTATCTCGGTCATGAAATCTTAGTTTTATACATTTATAAGAATTATGTACTTCATTCATAACATAGTACATAATATGTTATCCCCCATCCCCCGGAACTCATAATATTATTTTTGTTTTGGGTTGTCCCAGTACTCTATGTATAACTACTACTAACACTAAAGGCTCTACCCATGATACATAGAAAACCTTAGACGATTTTGGTTCCCGAAGACTTTTAAGTTGTTTGGATTTCAATGCTTTGAGCGCCACTGAATTAGTGGGGGGGGGTGCATGATATTTGGTTCCTGTTGAAATATCCATAGCACTGTCAGCTTGTTACACTTTATGTTTGTCCTAATTGCGTTTTGAAGATTGTGAGGGAAAACATATGTTGGTGTATTCCCTACTATATACATGTACGACGGGTTCTAGGAACTACCCATTTCGGAACTATTTGTCTTACTCTTGTTAGTTTTTGGGTATTATTGAATTTCTTTCTCAACCTTTATCGATTTTTTTGAATTTCTTTCGTTTCCTTTATCCCTTTTTTTTTAATTATTGAATTTATTTTCTTAGCGCTTATTTTTACTCTTTGGGACATTGTTGAATTTCTTTTTAACCATTATTGTTGCTTATTGTGAAATTATTGAATTTAGTTTCTTAACATCTAATTTTGCTGTTTTGTATCTCTTTCCTCGAAAATCATTTTCTGACTACGCACTTTGAGGTTTATTTTCTATGGGCATTTAAAAACAAATATCGTTTAAAACTGATACTACCTCATGAGTATATACTGTGTGAACCTTTTAAAACTGATACTACCTCATGAGTATATACTGTGTGAACCTTTTAGCGGTTATACACATTATAACATTGACAGTAAAATGACTGAACAACAACAAAATATAATTTAGTGGTATGCCCAAAGGACCCAAAAACAATGTAACGGCAACATCTGAAACCAACGATCAAAACAAAGCAGAAAGAAAACAAATTATTAGTTCTCAACGGAAATACAAGCCCTTCCTTTCTTATTTTATTGAAAGAAAACAAATATGAAAAATTATTGTTAAAGTGTTCAGGCTCAGTATGCTGCATTTATATTCACTGTTGTTTATTTCCTAGGGATGCTATTTGTGTTTACTATTTTGTTATTTCTCAAAATTTTTACGGTTTATTGCACATTTTGAACTCTGTTATATTCATTAAGATAAAGGTTAAATATATGTACTACTTAGAGGGACCAATATATACTGATAGCAAACATATTAGTCAACAAATGTGCTAGCGGTTCGAAAGTCGAGTATTTTAACAGTATCATATTCATCAATTCAACATAGACTGCCTTTGACTAATGACAGTAGCAACATTTGAAATTAGGTATTCCTGACCAATAGTATTTATGAAACATTAAGAGTACAAAAAATGTATACATTTTATATTATTCCGCATTTTTTTTTTTTTTTTATTAATATTTCAAGTTCAAGAATTGACAGGAGCAGGAAAACAGCATCATTCAATATCATTAAAAAATATTTAAAAAAAAACAACAACAATGTAATGAGGGGATGGAACTGCATCCCGGTTGATCGCTGTTGCATTTGTAAGTGACATTTCACTTCTTTCTTCTTTAAAAAAAAATTAAATTGCCGGTCAGTGATGGATACGATCGATCGAATCTGTCATGAATTGCATTGTAATATAATATTGTTGGTGTAATGTACAGGTGCATTTTCTGACTTGGTATAGGCAGTTCAATGTTTTTACGAGCCCAACCCTCCGATAACTGTTTATATTCCTCTAAGCTGTTGATGCTTGACTGTATTATCTTTCTTTATAGTTTACCAGATGTTTTATTAACCTTATATGTTTGGTATGCAATATAATATGTGGGAGCAAATACCTCTACATCATGTAACTTAGCAAAACACATGATAAAATCAGATAAAAGTTTTATCCTAGCAATATATTTAGATATGATTTATTACCATATTGTAACGACCACGTGTAATTACATTGAGAAATATCTCAAAGAATTACAGGAACAGTAGAACATTAATTTTCTTACCACCAGACGAAACAGACGTATATGATGTCAATATGCCTCTGATGATACTCAAAACAGCGTTAACAATTATACCCTTTCAGATTTTTTTGCCACACTTATACTTAAGATGTTAATTGCTTGGCAATTTGCGATAACATAAATCTCAATGAACCTACTTGATGTTAGATAACAGATTTGCACACAGCAGCATACTGCTGAATGTTAATTTCAATAGATTTCGATTATGGTATGAAAGTACTATAGTATTTCATGTTAAGCTTGCCAATTGAAAAAGGCCCATTAAATGTTTCTAATTCGTCAAAATCACACAGAAAAACAAGAATTTTACATTACACGTGTATTACAGAATTACTTTCATAAAGGCAAAATACTAGGGACTGCTTAACACTCATTTTTCGGCATGATTTTTGTTCATTTTTGAAGATCCTGCTGTGACTGTGAAATGCAGAACAGCAATAAAAGTGCTGTTCCTTTACTTGAATTTATGTGTAGTGTTGAATGGTCTATCTTGTCTTACTATTGCTGAATGTAGAGATAAGAAACAGTGAACAAACTAACAGAAAAGATTCATGATAGAAATATAGACTACAAAGTAAAAATGAAAATGTGTTCGAACATTCGGTAAACATTTCCAATCTCAGATAACATGTTAGTGTCAAATGTAACTGTTGGAAAACGCAGAACAACACAAAGAAGACTAGACTAAACAAGGGAAACGATTGTTGAAACCAGCGTTGTCAGTATAAATACAAGCAAGTAATCTAATCCAAACAAGCGCCCATGCATATCCAAATCGGAGAGTTCAGACCATTCAGTAAGCAGTTAAAATTAATACCACAGTACTATATTACTTATCCAAATGATCATAAACTTGTAGGACTATTATCATTTTGCAATGTTCTGTTAATATACAAAAGTATATTGTTATGTTACAAAAAACTTGATAGTATTCTCTAACTAATATAAATATCTTTTTGTTTTGTATTTTATTATTGATTTATATATTAGTAAATAATATGTATTGGACCTGCTTGCATTAACCTTTTTATATATGTGGACCTCATGCATCACACATACTGTGTCTGAGCGTTGCTTAATCAAATTAAAACTTGAAGAAAGATTTAGAAGAAATAATGAAATCAATGGAAAGTTAGTGGGGAAAAAGGCGATATTAAGGAAATTGCAGCAATATCACGGGGGAACTGAAAAGTGTGTACATTAAAGGAACACAGAAGTCGGCAAAATGGGAGAGCGGCGGAAACAAACTTGATACTCTTTGTCAGATCATATTCACAAAATTGGGGGAACCATTGATTCATTAGTTTATATTGAAAACATCTTTGTAATAAGTCGGGACCTTGAAATATGCTCTGTGTAAACCAATTGATAGTGGAGACAGTTGAATGTTTGCATAGATGATTTAAGTTTGTCTTGTCGTAACCTGACGTCATTAATTTTCCATGCAAGAGTAGCTCGAGGCCCATAAATCTTAGGAAACATCGACCAGTAGTGTATGAAGAAGAGTTTGAAGATTACAAAGGGGTAATCAGAATCCGTATATTCCTTTATATTGAATTACATACGGTGTACATAATAATGAAAATACATAAATATAAAAGGAAATCTAATACGTTTGCAATAAAATTTTCTATTTTCATTATCTCTCTCTCTTTTTTCAATTATGATAACAAAAATTTGTTAAACTTATTCAACTATTCCAGGAATAAAATAACAAATTCTTAAAGGCATGCTGGTTATTGTGCGATTAAAATGGGCTTGATGCTAATTAATTCTGGCATAGGGATCAAAAGTATTAGTGGAATATAATTGCCCTTATGGTGATTGGATTTACAACTACCTATGCAATCAGTACATTGTGAGTTCGAAGCCAGGTCATGGCGAGGTGTACGTACTCGATATAGCATATATGATAAAGTTGTCAGTGAATTGCAGCTGATCGGTGGTTTTCTCAGGGTACACTGGTTCCTCCATCAATAAAACTGACCACCTTGATACAAAGTGAAATATTGATAAAAGTGAGCGCACGCGAATTTTCTGGCCATTATTTGCAGACGACAATAATAAATGGTGACAAAGCAGACAGCAAAATCCTACATTTGCTTCTTGGCTAATTCAAAAGAAATCAGGAAAACTCCCATTAGAAACAAGACCTCTTTATATAAACCTCACAGGGATCACGTAAATTGAGCGGAGATGCCAGTCGCTATTATTAACAGAATAATATAGTAGATTGGTGTTCTAATGATCGTAAAATATTGGTGACACCTTCACTTTTTGTGACAAGGCCATTTCTTTTAACTTCACTGCTGATTTATATATATTTTCACACATCTAACAAGTTGGCGATAATTGGTACTCTTCCCTCCTGATTCAGTGACAAAAATCAACAACTTTACAAAGGCTCCCTGATACGAGCATGCGCATAACAATTATCTATATTTCCGTTCAAGATAAGTCGATTGGTAACATTCATAATTATGAGGTGCTTGAAGGGATGTATTGAACTACATAGAAATAATCTGACAAAAACAAGAAAAAATGGCGACAAGTGGTTCTCGACCAGTAACCCTCTACGAAACACCTTGTGCCAGTGTGAACACTTTACTATGACAGCAATTCATTTGTGTGAATTTTCTTCTTTTATCGAACCATCTCTTTGATAAATGAGTAGGAATAGTCAAATTTACACACTACCCATGTACGTCAATCATTACCCTTTAGATATGTCAATATTATCAGGCATGGCCCCTGTATATTTCAATGTGAAATTAATTAGGAAACACACTATACTGATGAGATATCACAGATCATTGTTTATGTTTACATGTAGGCAATTACTGTACTTCAGAAATCAAAATATCATCTTTGATGTGTAAGTAGTAATAGCAATACTAGTAATAACAATTGTATATGAAATAACAACTTGACTATAATCATGTTCTATTTAAAATTCTAGACAAATATCATAGGAGACGCCTTAACTGTAAACATTCACATGTCAATAATACTTCGATACAATGTTCCCATTATTGGGTTTTTACACTTCCTACTATAGTAAGTGTAGAATAGATGATATACCCTGCCTTTTACATTGTATCCGAACAATGCTCTACGGATTTATTTTATTGCCAACGTTTAGTGTTATACTGACGTTTTCTAAACCTCAGCTAATTAGTGTATGATTGTTTTATACTGCATCCGACAGTTAGTGTTAAAGAGTTATGGTGATTTAACGGACCTTGCAGTATGTATGTGTAAATCCTACATGGGGCATCCGTGGTCGTGATTGTATGGTAGTTATATTTACAACTATGTGTGCAACCAGTGATTATACATTATTTTGACAACGGGATTCGGGGAAGAAGTTAATAAATGCTTATATCAATCTAAACGATTGAAAATTGATAATTTAAAATTTCTTGTTTCTTCCCTACACGATATATTTACTCATTTTCATACATATATCATTGACGATTGAAATTAATCGTTATATTTACGTCAAAATCATTTAAATTAAAATGACTTTATGTTGTTTTATTGTGTCAATGTTTTATCGCTATCAGAGGTAACATTATCTCTTTAATATGAAAAGTACGTGAACTTGTTCATGTCTTAGTTCTTAAGTGTCACATAATACTAGTATTGATGATGCTACATTGTATTTTGTGGTATTGGTGTTTAGCGACACTTTCAACTATAATTCTATCTTATTTGCAGGAGTAAATCGGGGAACTGGGAGAAAACCACCGACTCTCCGAAAGAAACTGATAAGTCCAATCAGATAAGTTTGTGCTGAGCATCCACGTAATAATGGGTATAAACAGACCACGATAGTTGTGATAGACACTGGTTGGTGAGTGGATGTACTCTAAAATGAGTGGAACATGGCCTCTCCCCTAGCATGCAGTTCAGCGGAACTCTATACTTCTGTCGATAAAGGCAACATCTGGACATCTTTGTCGTTTAAATGTTATTTCAATTGCATTAAACCCATCATAATATCTTCTCATAGCTAAAGACAAGTATAACCTATCAATGAAGCCATATAGGAACACATACATATTGCTATGCAAGTCTATGATACAATTTGTAATAGCTAACCTTAATGTTGCCTTTGTCGATTTTGGCTATCATATTTAGGGCCTTTGATTTTCTTGCTCCCAAAGACCTTTACAGTCATATGACTTTCCAATTTCAATCTTTCCCTATGAACGTACATGATTAATGTTATTCCAGAAAAAAAACGCACTAAATTACATATCTACCTTTCTATTTCTTAATATTATTGCGGCGTAACTGATCGATTGCCTATCAATCGATTGCCTATCAATGGAACTATTAGCCACATTGCTATGCAAATTTATAATAATAATTGTTTAATATCATTACGTAATGGAAAATGGCAAGAATACAGATTCTATAATTTCTTATCTATACCTGTGTGTTTTATTTTGACTAATGTAGTTAGTAACCAGTTCACCGTGCTGTTGGGTGATATTTAGGATTGTTTTATATAATCAGGACTCATCATTATAAATGATGAATTGATTGTCATACACTTTGTCTATAGGCAGACACAAATAACCACTTTGTTTACAAAATCAATATCAAAAGGACTAAGGTTATTAGTAATTATGTAATTGTTCCATCATTAAGTCCATACTATTACAATATACTGGGTGCTTGGCTAAGTCCATACTATTACAATATACTGGTTGCTTGGCTAAGTCCATACTATTACAATACACTGGGTGCTTGGCTAAGTCCATACTATTACAATATACTGGGTGATTGGCTAAGTCCATACTATTACAATATACTGGGTGCTTGGCTAAGTCCATACTATTACAATATACTGGGTGCTTGGCTAAGTCCATACTATTACAATATACTGAGTGATTGGCTAAGTCCATACTATTACAATATACTGGGTGATAAGCTAAGCCTTACGCAATATCTGTGTCACATATAATCTCGTTAATGTTACGCTTGTCGTAGTCAGAACTCTGTCCCTACCCCCGTTCATTACGCACCGGGTGCCACTAGCTAGTAGAATGAAAACTGCACACCATTCCGGAGCACCTACGTCTACCCCAGTTTTTTTTTAGCGGGGTTCCATTTGCTCGATTTATGTGTAGTGTCATGTGGACCATTGTTTGTCATTTTGTTTTTGTTTTTCTCCTTTTTCCCAGCAATTGTATTTGTCTGTTCGTCTTCGAAACGCAGCTTCTGATAAATGCCCCATATTTCCACAATAAACATCAAGATGTACCAAACCTACGACTATGATCACGAAATATGGATACCTAGCTTCCTTATTGTAACGTGTGAATTAATACTCCCTAGAAACGTGTGCATTTAGGTGGTAATATGTAATTCAATGTATGTGTACAATTATGTTCTATTTATAAGTCTCCATCACATATTTTGAATATAACGAGGTGTAGTCGATAGAACATTATGTGATAAAATTTGTCAGTGACTTTCGACATGTTGGTGGTTTTATCCGGGTAATCCGGTTTCCTCCACCAATGAAACTGACCGCCACTATATAACTGAAATATTGTCGAAAGCGGCGTTAAACACCAGAAACCACCAAACCAAACCATCTTTTGAAGAAACTGTATTTTTGCAAATATATTGGGATAACGTTACTTAATCAGCTTTAAACATTATTTCCACACGTGCCTCAAACCTTTCATATCATTCGTCACTTAATTATTTATTTAATATGAAACTATTTTATTGTCAAACAAACTGCCCCCAAAACTTGTATGATTAGCCAAATAGGTTTGTCCAGCAGGCCACTTTCCTTTACACATTTTGCAAGTTATAAATTATAGATTTCATCCGCAAGTCTTTTATGCTTCTAATATTCGTTTGAAATAGATTACATAATATCTGCTATAGACAATAACAGAGTCTGTTGTAGTCATGATTTAGAAATAGGCCATCAGCGCCCCCTAGTTACTGTCTCATTGTAGAGGTCTGGATTGGTTTTTTTATGGTGAAAATAACCGTATTTTTAAAATCTTTCCTTTTTATTTAAAGTTCCCCGATAGACGTCAAAAGTATTTACTCCGATTTAAAAAAAAAAATGCACACCTAAAATATAGTTTTGATAATTTGATGTGGTCCCTCTTTTATAGTTTTCTGTATTGTATTCTCTGTCCGTCAGTAATACTGGTGGAGGAAGCCGGAGTACCCGGAAAAAACCGCCGACCTGCCGCAAGTCATGGACAAACTTTATCACATAATGTTGTATCGAGTACACCTCGCCTGAGCGGGATAGAGTAATTGGAGTTTAATCAGCTGTGGATACCGACAATGTTTTAGACGGCTTTTCATATCACTGAACATATAATCTTTCCAAACTCTTGTCTATCATTATGGAGGTATACGAAATCTCAGAAAAATAATGGTCGACCATCTTCTGGAGAAAAAAGAATGTCTGTTTTCTGAACATTAATTATGACATGTGAACTGTAAATAATGATGCGTCGATCCAACCAATCAAAATTCATACAACACAATTTGACTCATAGTACTTTCCGCCTTTTTGCACGTCTTACAGAAAAGTTTCAGCTTAATATATCAAATTACTTCGCAGGAGAATATATTTTATATGGAAATAAAAAAAACATATTGGATACAGTATGTGTAAAAGGTCTACGAGTTTAATTATGTATTTACATCTCCGCGACAGTAAATAATGCACCTACATTTGTATTTATAATGGAATATTTAACCTATAAATGATGAAAATAGACGTGTAAACACTACAAGTGGTAGACAAGTCATAGTTAATACGTGATCACAATAACTAAGAACTTTTTGCATCTCTAATATCAGAACATAAAGCTTAGCATGATGATACAATGGTTAAGTATTATATTGTCTACTGGCGATAAATAATAATTTTAATTTCAAAATTTTAAGATTTATATTATTTTCTTGAAAATGTAGCATAGATAAGAGAAAATATTTTAAAGAAATAATGAAGACGAGAATAGTTCAGACATATTTAATAAGAATTAAATATGTTGGCACTTGACACAATCAATGTTCCTAATATTGTTGCATAGATATTAATGATTTAAAAAATAACTTGACTTTACATCAGTTTAGATTTCATCATTTTCGAGGGTAATTGTATATATTGTATGAATATATTACATAATGGTAGCTAATTGCATACACATCTAAACATAAAATAATAAGACCATGCATGAATTATAATTTTTAGTAACGAGTATTCAAATTCCACGCTCGATTTCAACCGTGAGGGTTGGTGTTAAGGTTATGGCGTTTAGCGCCACTTTCAACAATATTTCAGTTATATCGTGGCGCTCAGTTTTATTGGTGGAGAAAAACCGGAGTAGACGGAGAAAACCACAGACCTGCCGAAAGTGACTAACAAACTTTGTCACATAATGTTGTACACCTCGCCCTGAACGAGATTCAAACACACAACATCATTGAATAGATAGTTGTAAATCCGATTTAATGATATATAATTTAAAGATAGAAAGCAAGCTAATCTACTATATAACAATCACCAAAGCAAAATCATAAAACAGTGACTCACAATAAAGGCTTTCAAAACTAGCATTTGTTGTGTAATTTTAGTTACCTTTTCCTTTCTAGTACAAACACTTTGACTTACTTGCTCTCATATAATTTTTAATTATTTGGCATTCCAGTCATTTGGCTTTGAGTATACCTGTTGATGACTAGCACAGAGAAACTCCGAGTGCTTCGTGTACACTAGATTAAACATCTATGTTGTTATCAACGCAATTCTCTCGCAGGTATCATACTTATTATCATACCTATGCACCGAGTATCTGATTTTAATTTCCGTTTGTAATCGCGTCAATTCGAAAACAATGGAATGATATTAGATCCTATTAGCTAAGTTGATGTCATCACTTCGAAAGTTTTACGATCGCCACCATGACTTGGTTGACCGTTATGGAATATCTGTGTCACAAATGACCACGGATATTTCCATTTGTCCCAAACACTTCCCGGTCATTTCCTCGTTCATTACTTATCAAAGAGTCTGTAATTAGATTAACATGACTGGTGCCTCTAGTGGAGAAGAAACTGTCTACCCTTCCAGGGCACATAAATTCACCCACTGACAGGGTGTTTAGTTTATGTGTATGCGTTGTAGATTGTTGTTTGTCCCTTTTCTTTTGGCCATTATGTTATCTTTCCTTCTTCGATTTACGGATTCAGTTACACCCCTTTCGTATCTTCAAACTCTTCTTATGAGACTTATATAAGATATCAAATATAAAACGACTTTCCCTCGAGAAAATATTGCATATACCTCATTAATAATATAAAAACATTGTGTTGTGTCTACCTTTCTCGAACAAGACTTGAATTTCCGGGATAAAACCATAAAACTAGTCAGTTGGTTAGTTTATTATATTTCATTAATACGATATAATTGAATCGGATTTGATAGGAAATCGAATATAAATATATGTACATAATGTACTATTTCAAATAATTATCTGGAGTATTTATTTTAATATAAGTATACTTGTATCGTATTTTATAATCGGGTTTCTACTTTTGATACACTCTTTCACTGTTTAATATAATTTATATATTTCAGAAAAGTTTGATGATAGCAAAGTGGTAATCAGAAGCCTAAAATCGAAGAAGGACAGACAGTACAATGTCAAAAGTACCAAGAAGCCTTAAGTCGAGGAAGGACAGACAGTACAATGTCAAAAGTAATCAGAAGCCTTAAGTCGAAGACGGACAGACAGTACAATGCCCAAATAACCAGAAGCCTTAAGTCGAGGAAGGACAGACAGTACAATGTCAAAAGTACCAAGAAGCCTTAAGTCGAGAAAGGACAGACAGTACAATGTCAAAAGTAACCAGAAACCTTAAGTCGAGGAAGGACAGACAGTACAATGCCCAAAGTAATCAGAAGCCTTAAGTCGAAGACGGACAGACAGTACAATGCCAAAAGTAATCAGAAGACTTAAGTCGAGAAGAACAGACAGTACAATGCCAAAAGTAATCGGAAACCTTAAGTCGAAGACGGACAGACAGTACAATGCCAAAAGTAATCAGAAACCTCAAGTCGAAGAAGGACAGACAGTACAATGCCAAAAGTAATCAGAAGCCTTAAGTCGAAGACGGACAGACAGTACAATGCCCAAATAACCAGAAGCCTTAAGTCGAAGACGGACAGACAGTACAATGTCAAAAGTAATCAGAAGACTTAAGTCGAAGGACAGACAGTACAATGCCAAAAGTAATCAGAAACCTTAAGTCGAAGGACAGACAGTACAATGCCAAAAGTAATCAGAAGACTTAAGTCGAAGGACAGACAGTACAATGTCAAAAGTAATCAGAAGCCTTAAGTCGAAGAAGGACAGACAGTACAATGTCAAAAGTAATCAGAAGCCTTAAGTCGAAG
Organism: Gigantidas platifrons; assembly: GCA_002080005.1. Classification (NCBI taxonomy): domain Eukaryota; kingdom Metazoa; phylum Mollusca; class Bivalvia; order Mytilida; family Modiolidae; genus Gigantidas; species Gigantidas platifrons. The sequence goes on from MJUT01005333.1 coordinate 602,960, forward strand.
AAGGACAGACAGTACAATGTCAAAAGTAATCAGAAGACTTAAGTCGAAGGACAGACAGTACAATGTCAAAAGTAATCAGAAGACTTAAGTCGAAGGACAGACAGTACAATGTCAAAAGTAATCAGAAGACTTAAGTCGAAGGACAGACAGTACAATGTCAAAAGTA
>MJUT01005333.1:603182-615729 GCA_002080005.1 Gigantidas platifrons
CGAAGGACAGACAGTACAATGTCAAAAGTAATCAGAAGCCTTAAGTCGAAGGACAGACATGAAAAGGATAAAAAAAAACAATACACGAAAAACTAAAGATCGAGCAAATATTCTACAAAACACCTCACTGAAAACTAAAGATTGAGCAACGCGAATCCTACAAAAACCGGGGTTGAACTCAAGTGCTCCGGAACAGAAAGTAGTTCTTGCTCCACTAGTTGCAATATGAAATAGCATAACAGCAAAATATTTTTATTTGATTTTGATTGGCTTTTTGAGATGACCAGTGCAAAAAGTCATACTGAAATGTTTTATGGTCATGACGTCATATCTATTCAGTAAGATCCGAACTATTTATATATGTATATGGGTCCCATAGTTATTTATAAGGAGAATCCAGAGATCTACACAGAGTATTCATGACAAAAGATTTATTCTAGTAAATAGACAATGAGAGTAAAGAAAATCGCATCTTCCATGACAGGAGGGCCAAACAAAGGGAGACACACAAAACGAAATGTATAACTATGTGTTATATACATGGTACCAGTCATTAGGTATTAATACCCATATTAGTAAGTCATTTCTATTGAACACAAGATAATAGAACAAATATATGCTAGAGAATACCGAAGAGGCAATCAAAATAGACAATCCAGAGAAATATATGCAATATAGGGTACACAAGACGAAGAAAAACAAAGCAAAACCACAACACATTATGTGTTGGACACAACTATACGCAAACAAACACGCATAGCGGGTGTTATATTATTATATCTGAATAATTTGACTGACGATGATGGTCAGACTATTGTTTTCTAAAGAGTGACGTCAGCCTAGGCGTCTGGTTTAAATAATTAACGACCAGTACAAAAAAAAACATGAAAGCACGATCTGCTTCTGGGAAAATGTCACACAAAGGAAAGAAGTAATATTGACGCTGAATAAACGAACATTGTCCATGGCATGTGGAATTAGTGATTGTATTCGTCATCAATATTGGACTGACATATTCTTCATCAAAGTATGCTAATGATATTGCTTGACTGTACTTCATACCAGTCAATTAAAATCCTTTTTGTCTATGTTTAAAGGGATCTGTGTATTAATTGAAATGTGAATATCTAACTATAAAATAAAATATCATATTTTACCATTTTGTCAATTTTATGTTTATAAGTAATAAAGTCTCATAAATAAATATTGTATCATTAATTCAGGAACTGAACTTGAATTACCGCATGCATTGCTAAATTACAATTATGCTTTCTTAATTAATTGTTATTGTTGCACGCTTTCAAAAGGCATAAAATGAACAAACACACTTTTGGCACGAATCTAAATTATACGTTTATTTTATTCCAGTTGTTTTGTGAGGTTGATATTTTGTAACACATTAGACGGTTTTTACTGGACCACAATATACATCATGTTAACATTTTCCATTTTTCTCTCACATGACGAGTTTGAAGATATCAAAATCAGAATCTGTAAATCGAAGCAGGACATATAGCACAATGGCCAAAAGAAAAGGGACAAGAAAGATTACAAAACACTACACAGAAATAAAAGATAGAGCAACATGAACCCCACTGAAAACCGAGGATGAACTTCTGTGCTTCGGAAGGGTTAGTAGTTCCTGTTCCACTATTTCCACCCGTTGTTTTTTTTATAGTTACAAAGCCGGTGATAAGAGAAGAATGAGGACTCTGATGTAAGTTACAACTGGCGCAATACATCCGATATCCCGCTTGATTAATTATTTATAGATAAAGAGGATGGCAATGACATGCCAAAATTTAATACATTATCTGATTATTTTGTTTTTGTTTCGCTGTTCAATATTCAAGCAGCAATGGTTCTACGTTCCAATAAGAGCTTGAAACAGTATTAAATGTACAAACGAACCTCGTTGAGTCGAAGACAAAGGGACCCACGAATTTTCTTGGAATAAACTAAGTATTCGGGTTATTCGGTGTACATTATACTGAAAATTACTACAAACGAACCTTATTTTACCTCAAATAACCCAATGAAACAACTTATTACTGTTCGAGATAATGAGCTGTATCTCTGCGTTGTGACGGTCGTCGTTTGTTTTCTGTCTTCAATCTTGCCCTTAGAGGTCATACCTCAAGACGAATGTAGTTATCATATGTTCTGCTATAAAACATTAATGCATTTTTGCTGACTACATTGGAGTTTTGACTCCCGTAAGCCAAAAACGGAAAGGACACCTTCGTGTAGTTTATCTGAAGAGTACCAGGTCACAGACCTTGTTTCTACAACAAGTTGTTACTTCTGTGCGATAAAACTAAAGAATGTCAGCTCGACAAGCTGACAAAGTAATGGTCAGAATTAGCATATATATATTTAAAAAAGTAATTTGTTCTCGCCATGAAATAACGAAAACAAATTTAAGATCATTAATATACAGTCACTCAAACTAAAATAAACACATATGTACTTATACGTCTAAAAACTATTTCACTACTACTTCCGTGTCTGGATCTTGATGGATCTGTCCAAAAACTAAGGCGCCTTCATGAAAACAGAGTGTACAACAGGAACTACAAGCCCAGTATAGACTTGTGGTAACGGATTGTATTTTTTGTTTTAACATAAAACGTTTTCTTAAGTCTAACGCATTTTACCATTTTCTTATTTTATTCCATGAAGATTTCATCTTCTTTGATGTTGCATCTCATTTCCTGATCTAACATTTCACTTAAATTCAGGAATTTCAATCAGTGATAATATTATATTCTTGATATTGTTTTAAGTATAAGAGATATTTTGATTTATAATATGATATTTTTATTTATTTATTTATTTATTTATTTATTTTATTTTATTTTATTTTATTTTTTATTTTATTTTTTTTTTATTTATTTATTTGTTATTGGGAAACTGGTATTCCTTTCGTGGGCTGTGCAATACATTTTAATGCGCGGAGGAACCGATTTCCATGGATTTCGTGGCACAACTAACCACCAATTTAAGAATCCAACGAATTTTAATGACTATTTAAAAAACTTAAATGAAGAGAAGAATATGATATTGTCTGTCATCAATGAAAATCCAGCATTTGATATAACTTTAGTTTGGTCAGTAACATAATGAATGTTTACAGATGTAATAATAACAAATTTAAGTATTGCAGAGCATCTGGTATAAATAATTTTATAAATGAACACTTTTAAGTAGTCGTGACCTAAATTGATATCCAATTGATATATTGTAAATATTTGAATAGTTTTTAATACTGCAATAATCCCTGAAAGTTGGTTGACTGATATTATAAGACATGTGTATAAAATAATAAACGTAATGTTGATGATCCCAACAACGACAGCTATTAATTACTCCCATAAGCTGCTTATTATATTTTACTAAATATTAGATTGACCTTTTTTATTTCTAATAACCAGTCTGGGTTTATTAAAGGATGCAGGTCAGTATCTTTCTCCGGGTGAAGCTATACACCATAACCCAAACCCATAACCTTAGTAAAGGGCTCTCTACTACAGATATTGTATTTATAATGCATTCTCTTGAGTCTATTAATTTATCACTAGGGGCATTTGTTGCTTTTTGTAAGGCACTGTGTGCCGAACTGATCTCGAGGAAAAAAACATTGTTACAATGTAATATTTAGAATCATTGAGTATATGTATTATAATAGTATAGCGTGTCCTGTATAATGATAAACAATTTTTCTTCTTCTTGTAAGACTGGTAATAGACAATTAGACAATCACCACTGAATCTATTTCGGTCATATTGCGATGTATGGAAATTAACTGTCAATGTTGACAAAACCAAAGTATAAGTTTTCAGTAAGATGAAATGTCAACAAAATGTCATTAAACATTGAAAAACTTCGATGTGATAGATTCCTATACATATTTTGGTATTCCATTCAAGTTCAATGGTTCGTTTGTGAATACCAAGAAGTGACTGGCAGAAAAACAAAAACTCAAATATGACATATTGCTTTTAACAAAGAAAAAACATCAAGACAATGTCGCAAGGACAGCATTCCTCACCGCCGCACCGCCGCATATTTTAAACTGAGCAGATTGTATATTTCCAGCTGCCTTTTAGTTAAAGCTTTATTAACACTATAAGAAACGATTATCCAGCCAGGAATTCATGATTTTGAATTTGGATTTGAGAAATATTTTTCTAAATAATCTGAGAAAAATATGAATTATTTATCAGAATTTAGAGGTTCAAATATGAAATACCTCATAGAAACAGGAAATTGGCAAAAGATTGCTAGGAATGATACGGTATTTAATTTTTGTAGGGAGAATATTGAAATTGGTCCGGTATCCATGACTTGGTTATTAACACGACGGGCGACACAAGTTGTATGTGTAATGCTTTGTAGATCGTTGTCTGTCCTTTTGTACTTTTACTTTTGGCCATTGTGTTGTCTGTCCTTTTACAGATTTACGGATTCTGATTACCCTTAAGTTCTTCTTGTAGGTAAACACGAACTTATCAAAATGTACCACAGGATCTTACACACTACAAATCCTAACATTCATAAGATGACATGATTACTTTCTAACTTTAATATACTACTTCTTTAAAATTGTTCTTTATTCATTAGTAAACCTGCAGACGGGTTCTTAATTATTTTACAGCAATATACCGGCATTTGTCTTTAACCGCCATTGTGTATTATTGATTTTGCATATTGTTCCAATTGTAATATCTTTTGTCATGTTTTTCTTATATTTGTATTATATCTAATATGACCTCATGTTGCTCATTTTCATGTATCTTAGTGAAAAGGTAAAAATGTAAAATATATTTAAGCTAAAAATATATCAACACAAGTGATTAAAACATTTCAAATAAAACTTAAGATTTAATTATTAATTTAAATGTGCATGTTAATTAGTGGACCAATAAAATTCTAAAAGAAGAGTTTGAAGATACCAAATAGGTAATCAGAATCCGTATATCGAAGAAGAAAAGACATCACAATGGCCAAAAGAAAAAGAAACAAAAGCACAAACAACAATCAACAATCAACAATCAACAAAACATACATGTAAAACTAAAGATCCGAGTACAAATGTAACACGATCGTACTTTATTCAAGCTTGGTAGACACTTAGTCTATTTTATTGGGAAGAACTTCTTAGGTGTTCTTCCGTGTGATATCTATGATGTACCGTATATCATTCAGTTTCTAAAGGTGACATTACACAGTAAAATCTAATTATTATATTGTACGATTTTCACGAGAACAAATTTGAAAGTATGAATGATGAAGTCGACAAACTGTTCATCGCGAGAATTATTCAAATTGGAGACATCCGCACTTATTTATTTTTTACATAAATGTTACTCAATATCCCCATTTCCTTATTTCTGTAAGAAGAAAGTTATGCTGATCTAATATCATCTTTTAGTGTGATATAAACGGCTACCATTTAGTATTTAAAAGATCTTTTATTCATCTATGCGAGATTGCAAATGTCCTTTATTTCTCTATCCGAGATTGAAAATGTCTTTTACATTTTGTATTTCTCTATACGAGATTACAAAAACTTTTAAGCTATTTGATCTTTCAGATATTTAGATTTTGATCGTATCTGATGAAGGTTATTCCAGAAACGCGTCGTGCGCACTAAATTTGATATTTACGTTTTTTATTAAAGAAAAGTTTGATCGCCAATAAGATGATAATATAATGTTGGTTTTTTTTGCATCTTATCCGGATAGTTGCTACTGAATGGTAAGCAAGTTGTCTGACGACATAAAGCAAAACAAAATGTATTATGCACGACGTATTGCTGATTCAAGGATATTATAATACTTACTGCGGGTGGTGTAGTTCCGTTTAATTGGAAATATATCATATAAGTAGAGTGAATGAGTGATTGTTGTTTAACGCCCACTCAGCAATTTTTCAGCGATATCATGGCAAGAGCAAGTTATATTTCAATAAAATAGTGATGAGGTCCGCCTTGTACTAGACCAACACGTTTTTTATATATAATGTTTTTATAGTGCTAGCTCACTGAAACAACAGTCCGCGGATAGACATGTCGCCCAACCCGTACACGTTATTCTGATTCCGAGCCAAACAGTCATTACTCATTCTCCTTAATGCTACGTGATTAACGGAGAAGGAACAAATACCAATAGTCTTTGGTTTTTCCCGACCGGGGCTCGAACCCACGATTTACGATTTTCGTGGTGAAATCAACCCATATCACGAATATTTGTCCCGATATTAAAATTCTTAATTTTGTGGGTGGATGGTATGAAAATGAATTCACATTATTGGATCGATATGTATCCTATGATGAAAAATTAGTCTGTAAGTAGGATTACGATAATAAGATATATGAGTAGTATTATAATGTGTACATTGTAGGAGTAAGCCTGATTATATGATGTTGACACAGTTTTAAGAATTATTACAGTTACTAGTATTCATTTTATATCAGGGTAGTCAGTTTTGTTGGTGAATAAGGATTACGATAATTAGATATATGAGTAGTATTATAATGTAAAGGAAACATCAGTACCCACAAAATACTACCGACCTGATACAAATATGTCATAAATATGCATAGCAACATTGGTTACAAATACTTTTTTATATAAACCTTGGCCTTAGATTATATTCTCCTATATTAAGGGAACACCCAATTCACTCTCTTGTGCTATTATTTTAAGTAAAAATACAAAATTACTTCCCCAAAACAGATAATGTAAATACATACGATATAGATCTCTTCTGGGAACATGTTGAAATATGAGTAGACTATTGTATTGTGTTTCTGCGTTTACATGCCTGTTTAAACCAAGAAAGTAGTCCGGATGTGACTATATATCCTGATTCTTTTTGTTGTTTTTCCTTTTGTTTGCTTATTTGTTTTGTTTTTCTGTGTGTGTTCGTGTTCGTTTCGTAAATAGTGTATCGTATTCTATGGGTGTAATATTGTCCACCACTACAAAGAAAATGAAGAACAAAAATACCACTGTCAGAACAGTTCCGAAATCTGATTGAGAGATCGTAGAAACAATGGCTAAGTCGATACCCTAACTCAGATATAAATGTCCACTCACTTTCTTGGCTCTGGCACTTCAATAAAAATGGCGGGTTAAACTGGTTTTATTGGCCAAAGGCTCCCCACTTAGTGAACAGATTCGGTCATGCACATGTTTTTTTCACTTGTGAGTAAAATGCCAACTCTCACATTAGTTCTATAAAAGTTGACCGATGGCTTTATCCGTCATTAAAATATTAGATAAAGGACATCAGGAGACATAGACATAATAAAAAAAATCCTTGACTTATCACTTTAAGACGGCGACGTTCACCCTTCTATTGTAAGAGAAAAGCGGATGCGTCATATTTTTATTAATGAAGGTAATTTTGAATACTATATGACAGTTCAAGTTTTCTATATTGGTGAATAATAGAAATACAGACAGAATGTCTTGTTTTTGTTTTCTTCTGATTTGTGTTCTTGGATGTCTCAGTGTTTACTGTAAAAGCAGAAAAAAAACCATATGATGGAAGTTTCTGTTATTGACAAGTTGATAACATTTGAACCGATGATGAATGATACATTCAATGATGATATAAATCTATCTTCTTAACAGTTGATTCACTACAACGGGTAAGAAAAACATTTGTTCTACAATTACAAAAACTATAGTACAGCTTACTCTATGTATTACATAAATGTAAGAGAACACCGAAGGGACAATCGACAATTGACCATCCAGAGAAACTGGCAACATAGTGTACACAAGACGACGAAAAACAAAGCAAAAGCACACCACTCTATGTGTTGGACACTACCATACACAAGCAAGCACAAACAATCCAAAGAAGACAGTAACCGCTTTTGGCCATTCTGTTTTTCGGTTACTTACTCCCAAAGACTTATATATTATAAGGTTTTCTAACCTTTCGACTTTGATTATACCCTGTGAATGTTATTCCCGAAACACGCCTTGTATCTACGTTTTAATTCTGTTATGATCCGATTTGGGTGACTTCATTCTTTTGTTTTTGAGTGTTTATTTTCGTAACCAATTTTTAAACTAGACAGTGTTTTACATATTGTAAATAGTTAATATGACTTGTGCATCAACATCAACATTGATAATTAATAGGTTAATTACTGGTCTCTCATGAGATATGTGTTGTCTCTTATCCGGTTAGTACTGATTCGTTCTCTTAAACATCGATACAACACGGCACAAAAGCGACTAACTCCTGTAATGTGTTGTTGCAATAAAACTTTACTTAATACTATAGTATAAAGAATTCTATGCAAACCATTAATACGGCAAATATCAGCTGACGCGTTTATGTGTGTAGGAGACAGTATTTNTTTTTAAATATATTATTAATTACTAAATGAAAATATTCATCACATGTCTTTCTACAAATATTACAGTTGCTTTTCTGATAAAAATATCCAAGAAAAGGAATACTAACGATCCTCGTTGATATATATGATGATGTTTTTAATCATAAATACGCTATTGATATTTACTTTTAATTAAAACAAACTGGCATTACTAGGACTACTGCTAATCATTGATTGTTTGAGTAATTGATTGTCGTTTAACGTTAAGTGGGCAGTTATTTCATCCATAATCATGATGAGAACGTTTAAGTAAATGGTAGTGCTAATATCAATATAATTATCATTGTATTTGTTGTAACTCTTTTGTGTTTGTTTCTTTAGCGATGCACTAACATCTAACAATATGCGTTTGTACCAACAGGTTTAGATCCATAGTGGTGTGTGACGCCACTTTCAACAATACATTGTATTTCAGTAATATTGTTGCGGTCATGCAGCTTTGATGGTAGAGGAAACTGGAGTACTCGGAGAAAACCACCGAACTGCTGCTAGTCACTGACAAACTTTATCGTATAATGTTGTATCGAATACACCTCTCCATTAGGGTGATTCGAACTCACAACTTTAGTGGTGATAGGCACCGGTTGCACAGGTAGTTGTAACTCCAACTACCATTCGATCACAACCATGACCACCCCTGTTGACCCATGTACCAATCAAACAAACAAAATGAAAAGTCAACATATATAAACTGCAGGTGCGTGGAACATATGAACCCAGTGAGTTTCAATATGACTAAGGCGAAAAAGGTGCATTTATCGCCCACCTTGTTAAAAAAAGGACCAAAGAAACAAAAATCATTTAACGTACAACTAATGACAAACGTCGTGATTACATTCATGGAATGGTAAACATGATTTAACAGGAAGTAAACATCTGAATTCTCGAAACAGATCACATTCTTAGTTAATGTGAAGTAGCTCTTCCTTTTTTTTGGTTAGATTAGAAACGTCCAACAGTGATAGTCGACAAGTCAACCACGACCAACAAACCCTCTCGTGGAAACTCAGGTATAGTAACAGAACATAGTGTCTCTGATAATGGTCTCAAAGAAAGGGGCAATAACTCTGCTTAACCCTTCAGGAGCACATGTGTTCACACCCTAGTTTTGGTGTGGTCCGTGTTCCTCATCTATTTAGTTTTCTATGTTGTGTTTTGTTTTGTTTGTCTTCTTCCTGAATCTTGTGTGGAAAATGTTGCCAGTGCCTCTAGATTGTCCATTCTTGATTGTCCCTTCGATTTTCTCTAACGTTTATTCATACTTTCCGAACGAATCAATTAGAGGTCAACAGCTCACCATAAGAACGGAACGTAAATGAGTGTATCGTGCTCGATGAATGTGAATCACATTGCATGACAAAGGTAACAAGACAAAATACCGCCATCCTAACTATTACAATCTTCTTGAGCAAATACCAATCAAGACATCTGTTCATACGTCCATCCCATCCCAATAACTTACAGTATTTATTGTTCGTAAACATGCTTTAGTCACTAATTCAATCACACGGAATAAATCATCTCATGTGAGGTCGAACTTCAAAAACAACACACGACTACTGCGCAGTAGAATAAACAAAACAAAGTGATAATTGAATTGGGAAGTAACGTGTGTCACTAATGACAATATAATTTTTACAAATTAATTGCCACTGTTCTCTTTTTAGACACTGTGTGTTATTCTTTTGTACCGCCTTGGTCCCTGTTTTACCTCCGCAAAGTTGAATTTTATAGATAAAAAAAAAAAAAAACATTTGCCACTAATCTCTTTTTAGACACTATCAGTCATTTTTTTGTACCGCGTTGATGTCTGTTTTACCTCTACAAAGTTGTAGGTAAATTTCTTCATTCTCATATGTTCCCATATATTACACTTATAATTAATTTGCCTTACATTTTTTACGCCTTTGGTCACCTTGTTCCAATAGAGTTTAGACCTCATTAATTTGAACTAGATCTGTTCTTTGTTATATATGCATACAGAAATGCAGAGATCATTTATATAATGTAGCACACATTATCAACAAGTTTATCCATTTAGAACTCTCAGTAACGGAATATGCCAGACATACAAACAAAAGTTCTTTCACAATTTAGGTATCTAAAATGCAATGGTGGGGGAGCGTTTAGTAGTTCGGATCTTCGGGTATTTTCATTACATTGTTATATTTAAAGGTGTTTTTTTGAACATCCTGACATTTTATATTATTCTCTCTAGTTGTTATATTGCTTCTGTCGTCTTGCTAATAAACTGCAATGATATTTTGACTTGCACTGTACTGCACTCTACTGAACTCGGCAAAATACAGTATGCTAAAATGACAGAGCTTTAAGGCGTACACCATTGAATATCTTGACATTTTATATTAATGGCTCTAGTTTTTATTTTGCCTCTGTCGTCGTTCTAATAAACTGCAACGATATTTTGACTTGCACTGTACTGCACCCTACTGAACTCGGCAAAATACAGTATGCTAAAATCACAGGCACATGGGGCATGGATTTCGTTCCCCCCCTTTATTTTTCTCTACCCCCACCCCCCCCCCTTTTTCAAAATTTTCATAATCATTCCTTTTTCAAAATTTTCATGATAATTCGTTTTTCTTCATTTAACAATATCAGTAGACGTCATACATCATGAATAATACGTGTATTCTGTGTTCACAGTTTTTCGACTGATACAGTATATATGATAGAAGGTAAGTAACTTCATTTTCATATTTCGCGCCATATCGCTCACCTCGGTTGGGAAACCCCCGTGTTTTTTACACTTTACTCCTTGTCTACATATGCCAATGTCGTATCAAACTCTTTCTAAGATACTTAACTAATTGTCCATGTTCGAATTTCAGTCGGTACGTCGATCTTATCCAAGAAATATCACCGAGAATAGCGAAGCAGCTTCGTTTCTAGGTCATATTCAATCATCTTAGACGGAAGTTGTGCAAGAACGATAACCCTTAACTCTAATAATCCAGTCGTTATATTATGCTTCCGCTTGTTGCTACATTACCTGAAGTAAAGATTTTAGTAACAGTAGGAAAGCTGTTCTAAATTATATCTAGAAAATAAAATACCGGAAACTGTAGTGCGGATCCAGGATTTCAAGTTAGGGGGCGCAGTTAAAATAATAGAGCCGAGTGGAGCGAGGCGCGAAAAATGTTGGAGTATTTCGTGTGAAAAATCACGATTTTACGCAAAAAAATTCATATTTATTCCAATTTTAGGGGGGCGCGCAGGGTGCGCGCCCGCCCCTGAGAACCATATAAATTTTCCCTACCAGACTCAGTAATCCCAAAGAAAAAATGCTTCGTTATTTTTGTTTGGCTGATTTATTATTTTGGAGGCTCTCCCCCATCCCCCCAATAAATATCATCATTGCATATGTATATGTACATGTACATAAATATTGCCTCCGACTGCTAATGTCCAGTCTCAAGGACCAACACTTAGTTCTCCTTTTATAGGTCAAACCAAAAAATTTTAAATCTGTTTCTCCACTATTAGCAGTAGTAAGGGACCGACCATTTAACTTGCAAGGGGGGGGGTATGGTTTTTTGTTTCGTTCAGAAAAATTGTTTCGGACAACACAAGAGTTAGAATATTTGTTTTTTTGTCGCGCAAAGCGCGAAATTTTTTTCAGAATTTAACATTAGGTTATATGACAAAAACTCTGAATCAGGTTATTTTTTCTTCCTCCACCAAAATCAGAATATTTTTTCAGCAACATTGGGAATCAAAATATTTTTGTAGAAAAAAAAACATAACCCCCTCCCTCCCCCCCCTGAAGTTAAATGGTCCGTCCCTAACTGGTTTACTCAGATTTGGTATAAAATGTTTCCTACTGTCGCATAGTTTCATATTTGTACTTCTGTGTGCCAGCACTGTAAAAATTTGGCACAGCAGAGTAGTTAGAGTTACCCCCCCTTTTTTTAGCTCACCTGACCCAAAGGGCCATGTGAGGTATTGCCATCACTTGGCATATAGAAAACAGTTAAGGTAATGATTATCTCCCTTTGAAATTTGCTTCAGTATCATTCTATTGTCAGGTGAGCAATACAGGCTCAGTGGGCTGAGCCTCTAGCTTTTACATCATAAGGGACCAACCGTTCAAATCTTTTGGTG
>MJUT01005333.1:618210-630478 GCA_002080005.1 Gigantidas platifrons
GACAGACAATACAATGGACAGACAATACAATGGACAGACAATACAATGACAGACAATACAATGGACAGACAATACAATGACAGACAATACAATGGACAGACAATACAATGGACAGATCACGGGACAAAAAGACAAACAACGGTAAATAAAAACACTATACAGAAATCTAAATATAGATCAACACGATTCCCACTGAACACCGGGGGTAAAATTAATATATCTATCTTTTTATTAGCATCTGAGCAAATTGTATTTCCAGACATATTAGTATACTTCGTGTAATGATAGGATGTATTTTTGTGTTTTATGTTTTATACTATCTCGGGTCCAGTAATAACTAACAGTATATTGGTGATCTGTTTCCTGTCACCACAATCATTTATTTAGAATCATTAATTAATTTTGGAAATATTATTTTTTATTGATGTGTCAGTATCAAGCCAGAAAAGTGATTTTTATACCGTATTAGATATTGGAACTGTTCTGATGCTGTGATATTTGTTTTTATCCAATGAGATAAAGAGATTAAGGGAGGACATATTAGACCTTAAATGCCGTTCTATGAAGAACAACCTCAACTTCACAGGTTTACACAGAGTCCCAAATGAAAATACAGAAGATCTGCTACGATGTTTTCTCTACAACGAGTTGGGAGTCGATTATAAGATCGAATTTGGAAATGTCCATCGATTCAAGACGCGAGGAGGCGACAATAGGAGAGCTCCAATCGTGGCGAGATTTCTGTATCATGTAGACTTCGAACACGTTTTGAGAATAGCGAATAGACTTAAAGGTACGCAATATGGAATCAGAGAGCAATTTCCACAAGAAATCGAGAACAGGCGAAAACCATTATACCCGATTATGCGTCGCGCTAGACAAGAGAGACGACAAGTGACACTGGCACGAGACAGACTTTATATTGATAATGAGCTCTACGTGCCGAACGAAATCGATGAAGATGTGACACCTCAAGTAAATGAAGAGATCAGAGACACTCCGAAGGGAGTCGACATGGCTGAAACCCCACCACCGAAACGTCAACATCAGGGTCCATCTCCACCTAAATACAACAATGGACGTCAACATATCACCTACGACAGATAGGGACTCGGTGCAAGGGGACAATTAGGAAATCCGAACAATTTTAATAAAAATGTAAAAAAAATACTTGTATAAAAGATATAACATTTTGTTTTTTGAATGTGTGTGGTCTGAAAAAAAGATTATTGTGCCCAGAATTTATTTATATGATAAAAGCTCATGATATATGTATTTTTGTTGAAACAAAATTAAATGAATTAGATGTGTTAAACTTACCAGAAGGTTATGTATATGTTGTTAGAAATAGGAAAATTTGTAAAAGGGCGGGTGGGATTGCGGTTATATATAAAAAAGAGTTAAATAGTGTGCTGAAATTTGACATTAAGAAAGACAGTCAATTTGTTCTTTGGTTCCAACTCTCAAAAACTGTTTTAAAATTAGATTCAGATTTAGTATTTGGATGCGTTTATATCCCCCCTGAAAATTCTAAATATTCTAGCTCAGACGCTTTTGATGAAATAGAAAATGAGTTAATTTCCATAATCAATGTTGATAAGAGGTACGTTGCCTTAATTGGTGATTTTAATTCAAAAACAGGTACTCTTAATGATTACATAGAGCCAGATGATTCAATTCTCGATCTGATTAACTTTGATTCTGATACTGACTTGTATGATTATATGTATGATTTCCAAAATTTGTTAAATCATGAAATACCACTGAAAAGGGTTTCGAAATGTAATGGTAGGACAAATAATTATGGTCATAAACTATTGGAGGTATGCAAACGGAATAATTTATATATTGCCAATTCAAGAATTGGGTCTGATGCGAATATAGGTGAAAGAACATGTAAAGATGCAAGTGTAGTTGATTATCTTATTTTAAGGTCAAATCTTTTCAGTCTCATTACTAATTTTGAAATTGACGAGTTTGTGCCTCTATATTCCGATTGTCATTGTTGTTTAAGTTTTGACCTCAAGGCCATTTTCAGTAATGCATGTAGAGATCAAGTAACGGTAACAGAGGAATATTGTAATGATAAATTTGTCAGATGGAAACGTGAAAAAAAATCGCAATACGTGAGTCGAATTCATGAAGACCCTAAAGGTACCCTTGCAATGATTAATGATAAATTACATGAATTGTCTGTTGATATATCTCAAAATCAATTGAATGACATTATTTCAGAGATAAATTTTAATTTTACTGACGCAGCTATAGAAACTTTTGGAAAGATAGGACAGCGGAGAAAATGGAAACAAGATGATTCAAAACCTTGGTTCGATAAAAATTGTTCAACAAATAGAAAAAAAAATTCATAAAGCAAGAAAAAGATACAGCTTTTTAAAAAATGCAGAAAATAGGCGTAAAATGAGATTGACTAGTAAAGCATATAAAGTCTCGCTAAATAGAGCTTTCACTGAATATCAACAAAAAGCAGCAGAAGAACTAAGAAATGTGTCAAAGAAGGACACAAAGGAGTTGTGGAAAATATTGAATAAATTTAAAAACAAAAACAATAAGCAAAATCAAAATGATATCTCATTACAAACATTGTTTGAACATTTTAAGAAACTTAATGAAAATGATAGTGAGGATGACGTAGAACCCGACTTTAATTTCGATCATATTGATAATGATGTCGATCAATTTCTAAATAGCCCTATCACAGAAAAAGAAATAAAAAATGTTGTGCTTAAATTAAAAAATAGTAAAGCTTTTGGAAATGATGGGATATTGAATGAATACATCAAAAACACCATTGATGACCTAATGCCCATATATGTTAAACTTTTCAATATCATACTAGATACTGGAATAATACCTGATACATGGTCATTAGGAATTATGGTAACAATTTATAAAAACAAAGGATCAAAATCTGATCCAGAAATGTATCGGGGTATAACATTAAACTCTTGTTTCAGTAAAACTTTTTCGGCTATTCTGAATAACAGGTTAAACGATTACGCAGAACATGTAGAATTGATAACAAAATCTCAGGCTGGTTTTCGCAAAGGATTTTCAACCGTTGACAACATTTTTGTATTGTATTCCCTGATTACTATCTATTTTTCGCAAGAAAAAAAGTTGTATTGTACTTTTGTAGATTTTAAATGTGCATTTGATAATGTCTGGAGATCAGGTCTGTGGCAAAAGCTACAAAAGTCAAATATTAAAGGTACAATTTTTACTGTAATTTACAATATGTATCAAAATATAAAAACAAGAGTAAAACTTGGGAACGAATTTTCCGAGTATTTTATATCACACACTGGAGTTAAGCAAGGGGAAAATTCATACCCCTTTTTGTTTTCTTTATTTTTAAATGACTTAGAATCCTTTTTTGAAGAAAATAATGTGGAACCAGTTTTCTTTATTTTTAAATGACTTAGAATCCTTTTTTGAAGAAAATAATGTGGAACCATTATGCAACACTACAAAACTTTGTGAAGAATCTATACAAATGTACATAAAACTTTTTCTTATTGTATATGCTGATGACACGGCTTTAATGGCCGAGTCCTCAGATGGACTACAAAAAACATTAAATTGCTTTGTAAAATATTGTGATTTATGGAAACTTACAGTGAATACTAATAAGACTAAATTTGTCATTTTTAGTAAGAAGAAAGTCAGGCAAAATCAAAACTTTAAGATTAAAGGACAAAATATCGAAATTATAGATTCATACTATCTTGGTATGCTTTTCAATTATAATGGTAATTTTTGTACAGCACGCAAGAAAATAACAGAACAAGCTCATAAAGCCTTATTTGCAGTTTACAGAAAAATTAGAAATATAAGTATACCTGTAGACATTCAGTTGAAACTGTTTGATTCTTTGGTTAGTCCAATTTTATTGTACGCTTCTGAAGTATGGGGTTTCGAAAATAAGGAATCAATTGAAAAGGTACATTTACAATTTTGTAAGAACATTCTTAAAGTACGGAGTACTACACCTAACTATATGGTATACGGAGAGCTAGGTAGATACCCTATGGAGGTAATGGTTAAGCGCAAGATAGTATTATTTTGGAACAACCTTTTATGTGAAAGTAATAAATTGTCCTCTATATTGTATAAATTGATGTTTAAATTACACGATCAAAATCCGTCGCATTTTAAATGGATTTCTTATGTTAAATCAATTTTCGATGATACTGGCTTGAGTTTTATATGGAATAATCAAATACACATGGAAAGAAATGTTTTGAAAAACTTGATATCTTCTAAGTTGAACGATCAATTTATACAAAAATGGTTTTCGCAGATGAACAATTCTTCCCGGGGTTTATTTTATTCAGAATATAAAAAGGGATTTGGTCTAGAAAAATATTTAGTGAAACTGAATTCATATGATAGGGCGATGATAGCTAAATTCAGATGTTCCAATATCAAATTTCCCATTGAAACAGGAAGATGGAACGAGGTGTCTAAACATGAAAGAATTTGTAATCTCTGCGGAAACGGAATTGGAGATGAATTCCATTATTTATTCATCTATGAAAAACAGGAAATTAAAACCATTAGGGAAAAGTTCATTCCTAAATATTACACGAATTATCCAACTGAACTGAAACTTTCACGAATGCTAATGTTTTGTCATGTAGAACTGTACAGGAATCTGGCATCTTTTCTTAAAATTATGGTGCGTTTTTTATAGACAGTCCGATTTCTCTCTTGTATGTTATTTATTTACTATTTTGTGTTATTGTATTGCATATATGATATGTCTATTTGTATTTATATAGAATGTGAATTTGTTATGTCCTCTTGTACACCTGTGTGTCTGAGTTTGTATAAATAAAATTTTGTCTTGTCTTGTCTATTACATACTTAGTTAAAATAAAAGCATTTTTGTATGACCAATATGACCGGAAGTAAACTGTCCATATTTTCACACCTCGGGAAAATAACCTGTTATTGGATTACTAATAGATCATTTCCATATCGAGGCCCGGGCCAATATGGGCATCGACTTCGTCTCAGGTCAATATGGGTGTCTCTTTTCTAGATGTCGGAAGTATGTAATAAATAGTTTAATGCATGGGCATTTCCATATTGGCCTGTTTATCATCCCTGCGTCTCGGGCCAATATGGGGGTCTCGTGATGATAACCAGGCCAATATGGAAATGCCCATGTATTAATCTGTATTTTTTTTCCGCCTATATTTTGGATAATCAACATCATGCCACTCAACTGCAGAATAGAAACCATTTAACATTCGCTTGTGGGTATGAGTTCTGCTCATTATTCAAGACCATACTTTGAACGTGAAACGTAGAACAGCAATCAAAGAGATGTTCCCTTTATTTATTTGTGTCTAAATTAAAAATTGGATAGTGTTGCATGTTCATTTATATTCATACCATTTCTTACTATTGGAAATGACTCATTGCTACACATGCCTATAGAAGTCGTCGTGGTCGTGATCGTATGGTAGTTGGCCTTACAACTACCTTTGCAATCAATGCCTATCATCACTAACGTTGTGAGTTCGAATTCTGATCATGGTGCGGTGTACTGGATACAGCATTATATGATAAAGCTTGTGAGTGACTTTCGGAAGATCGGTGGTTTTCTCTGTTTCCTCCATCAATAAAACTGATCTCCACGCTATAACTCAAATATTGTTGAAAGTGGCGTTAAACACCATAACCCTAACCTATTTGGAGACAGCGAATACATTGCTTATCATGTATACTATCGTTGCTCGTATGGGAATGTGGAGTCAGGGTTATGGTGTTCAACGCCACTTTCAACAATATTTCACTTATATCGTGGCGTTCAGTTAATAATGGTTCTAGTACGATTAAAGTTCAATGTACATAGGCTACAGTTTGTTAAGATTGGTCGTTGGGAACAATTACTGGATAATTGTTCCGAACCTATCTATTATCTCCCCATTTTCATATGTGAAGGTGGCAATCAGAACATACACCTGTATCCCCACCCACCCCTTTGCCAAATATAATTATTAACCTAAAAAAATATTTGTAAATCGTGTCTTGGCATGAACATGAGTGAAATACTGAAAATAATCAATCAATCAATCAATCAATCAATCAATCAATCAATCAATCAATCAATCAATCAATCAATCAATCAATCAATCTGTTGGGGTTTGTTTTGCATACAGGCTGTTCTGTCAGATAATACAATATGCAGTAATATTGCAGTATACGTTAAAATATATAGAAATGGTTCTAAACAATACTTTACAATATAGCATATCAATAAATACCATTTGTATTTATCGAATGGTGCAATCAAATTCAGTCAACAGTAGTTTTTTCTCATGAAGTATTTTTTGTATAAATGTATTATCACATCGAATTAAGTTTCCTTATCTATTGGTAAATTCCCTTTATTATTTTGTTGGTAGTAAATATCCCAGTATATCAGAAACTGGCGATGTTTGTTTTTTAAATTATGAAGTCTCATTATCACTGAAGATATAATCGTTTTCAATTGTGATGTAAACGGATTATATACGAATAATGAGTTATTTGACCGATACGCTTCTTAACCGGTCAGAAATTTATAAACATATAAATTGTCTGGAGCAATAGAGTTGTAACTACTATCAATTGGTCGATACCTCAGATAGTGGAATATTAGTCTCCGATGGTATATTCCACCCAGTAGTCTGTGGTCGATACCTCAGATAGTGGAATATTAGTCTCCGATGGTATAATCCGCCCAGTAGTCTGTGTTTCGGCACTGATATGGTTTGTTGTATATATGTTTGAAATATATAGTTTCTAAATAATGTCATTTATGTCAACTAAGGTCAGGCTCCTTTAGACTTTCTAAACTTGCCCTAATTTAGATATCTAGTTTAGACTAATTGGTTTGCTAAATAGGAGTGGATAAATAAACTGTGTCTTTCTTCTTTCTTCGTGCGTTAAACACCAATCAATAAATCAATCAATCTTCTTCCTTCGATTTGTGATCGATTATTTACATTTCAATACAGAGTTATGAAAGTGGTTTTTAATTAACAGGGTAACTTGGAACTCAATCAATCATTATAATATTGTTGCTGTGGGGTATCAACTACTACCGTTTCATTCTTGAACCGAAATATCGTATCATATGTATATAAACGATGGAAAATACCGAAGAGGCATTCAAAAATGGACAATCCAGAGAAACTGGCAACATAGGGTACATAAGACGAAGAACGACAAAACAAAATAACAACACAATATGTGTTGGACACCACTATACGAAAATAACTTAAATAATACATGAGCCCTCATACAAACAACTCGAGGTAAAGACGAACCGAACATCGTTTTTATTTTGACTGAATGTGATAATTCTGTGTGATGTATTGCACTTAAAATAATAATTCTGCAAGTTTTAAATTGGCAATAAATGTTTACGTATACTAAACCCAAGCAAGTGTAAAATATGTACCCTGTATCTACAGCACTGGATCCCGACTTGACATATAGTTGAAATATTGCTTAAATTGGCTTTAAACACCAATCAATCAGTCAAACTACTTGACATTGGGTTGTGTTAATAAAATGGAAAACAATGAATACGACACTGTCAGAACACTTCCATATTCCAACTGAAAAATAGTAGAGAGAGGTAATATCGAAACCTCTAACACAAAATACATGACTGCTTACTTTCCTGTCTTGGTACAGCGGCGGGGTTAAACTAGTTTTGAGGGACCAAACCACCAGATGTAAAAAAAAACAAATTAAATGAACGATTTATATGTACGTCTGCCAAATTTAATCCAACAGTGTTCGAATTAGATTTTTTTCAGGTAACATTTTTATTGTGTTTTTGGTCTTCTCTCAGCAGTATTCTAACACTGCTTAAATTTTCTTTTTACAAAATGTATGGCAGTACTTGGAGATCACGCCAACAAGGTTATCAGTGATGGTACACATTTCCACTTGTCGGAGCGAACACTCTCAACAATTACTCCAACTCCACACAACTGTGAACCAACTCTTACCCCAAAAATATAACAATGTTGAGAAATTTATTTCTGGTGATTTTTGGAAATTAAATTGAATTTCAACGCAAAATTGTACTTTTATCTGTGCGATATCCTATTTATCTCATTGATGCTGTACACATATCATTGTTTTAGACAACATATGGTTAATCAACTGTATAAGACTAAGGTGCAATGATAAATGTGCACTTTTCTATAAATCATTTTCCCAGACGGACATTATCAGAAAAGTTATGCAAATTTGCATTTTCTTATGATAAATAATTCTGTTGGGACACAATTTTAATATCAATGCTATTTGTTATGAGAAACATATCTTGGTCATGTCGATTTATTTGTTCTATTATTTTTTTTTTTACAATATTTTAATCTTTCGACATTTATGAATGACTTTTGGGAGAAGATTAAGTATAATATATTTTTTAGAAATCTATATTTATTAATATTATCTTGTTTAATGGATAATTAATCGTAATATTGGTTTAAAACAACCTGTTGCAAAATTTATTCTCCCCTTTATTCTTGTCAAGCGGATTGGAATATTAACTTCTTGGAAAAATGTTTTATTAACCGTATTATTTCCGGACTACAAAGTTAAATATTTATTAATAGAAGCACGTTCTTCTGTTTACATAAAATGTATACCGCTTATAATACCATTGTGTAAATAATATGTATATAATACTTTCTGTAATGAAAGTTAAATGTATTGTAGGGAAAAATAAATTAAAAAAATAATAAAATAAAACATTAAAAATAATAAAAAACGGTAATATGAAAAAGAAACTTACCTGAAGATAAAAGAAAGAAGAAAAATGTACGTTTTGATGCCATATCACAAACAGGAAACACAGGTTATCCTTCAAATAAATGCTATTTTGTTATTGTCCAATTCCGTCAACTTTCTAAGATAACGTGTCATTGACTAAGCTGCCTTGGAACATTATCTGAACTAGCATATTATTGGACGGAGGTGTTAACGATATAACAGCACATGCTAATGACTAGATAAATCAATTCAATGCCAGTTTAGATTGTCTTAAATTGAATTTTTTAACAGCTAATCCTACGTAAGAAAACTAACACACGTAATGTTTCTTCTGTTCCTTATGTTATGAAGTTATTGCGGGTCATTGGCAACACAAAGTCCAAACGCTTTTTGTTGTAATCAAATAGTTACGTGCATATTTCATTGTATGTTCTCACGTGCATACGTAATGTTCCACGCACCTTTTTATTACAAAATATCCTATTATAATTGATTGTAAACTCTTTTAGTTTTATCTACCTTTGATATTCACCTCCACGATAAAATCACGTCCAATCTTATGCAGCTTGTAATGAGTTTGATAACGATTTATTTAAATAATCATGCACAAGCTCTTTTGCTCATTATTTTCTCTGACTGGTTTGTTATAATCCCGTCATATTGGAATGTATTTAAATTATACAAAATTGTAAAAGAAAAAAATGTGAATATGTCTTTATTATAATTAATTAAAAGAATTAAAGATAGTTTGGTTTATGGTGTTTAACACCACTTTCAACAATATTTCAGTTATATCGTGCCGGGAAAACAATTAGAAAATAAATAAAAGACTGGTATCAACAAGGGTGGTATGTAAAAAACGTAACATCAAACATGTTATACATGAAGATAAGCAGGTGGAGGTATGCATTAACAATATACAAAAACATGCTTAGCATGTGTGTGTAATGATTTAGTTATTTTCTTTGTGTTAGATCATTATTGAATTAGTAACTGTTTCTACTGAAATGCCTTACATGTAGGTTTACTACAGGCAATCTGGGTTTTTTGTATTAATTAATGAGTGAAAGAAAATCAGATTATATTGTAATTAGTTGCTTATCAGATATGTGATATACAATGAATTAAGGTCTTAAAGATAATTTTAGCACACTAAAGAATGTTTCTTAAGTGTTATATATGCTATCAACATACAAATGTTCATTACATATACTGCGTATTTGGTGACGGTCCCAAATTAAGGGCTTACTCCAACGAGTTGCCCAGTGCGTCTTCGGGTGGCGGAGGAAACGAAGGGCCCTCTTAATGTGAGGGGGGATTGACCATGAACCATAGTAGGTTACTTGTTTGGAGAGTGACACTCTCCTGGCACTTTAAAGACATCTTTTGTAGCCAATACAAACGGCTATTTTCTTCGTCCCTATCCAACTTTCCAGACATCGCTCACTCATTTCTGCATGGCTTTTCCATGTTGTTAAACTTGTTCTTGTCCTGAATATTAAACATTTGCGGCTGGACGTTACTCAAACCAACAATCATTTAATTATTACACATAGAATTCGACATTAATTCGGTAAGAACAAAATACTGAAAACATTGTTTCCTTTTATACGGACACGTTTTATACGGACACGTTTTATACACGTTTTATACGGACACGTTTTAAATACAATCAAACATCAACATCAAGAGTTCGCGTTTGGGAAAAAAGTGATCTTTATAAGACATGTGACCTCTTAAAAGAGGTTCAAGTCGCATAAAATTGTCTATGACTGATCCAGCAAAAGGTGACCTTTCAATACAGGTGACTGCTTAATAGAGGTGACTGCATGAGCATGTTTGACTGTATACTTATTTATTTTTTTACTCTATGGTTCTCGTGGTCAATATGTAGCACAAGGGTCGTAATGTGTTGGCGTGTGCGTTAGGTCTGTTAGACTACATTTTTAGCACTTGATGTGAGAATATACTGGATATCTATCAACGATCGGCGTTGTCCTAAACACTGAATCATAGTATCCTACTACATTTTGTATATACCTGTTTAACAAATAAGTAGTATGGTTATTCCAATAGAACATACTAATGCCTCTTATAGTCTGGTTATATTGAACCATATGATATATATTTATAGTATTCTACATGTCCATACGATTCTTAACCCGATTGAGTTAATATTCAAATGTAGGTAGCTGAACTTAATTGAATCACCATATACGTGAAGGCATTTTTACCATACAGATGACATCGTTCAGATGTACTTGTATCTTAATGTACCGAATGACACTCTAATGTTATTGTGTACTGATTGGTTTGATCAATGTTTGTGTTTCCAGATGTATTGAAGACAAAACCTATTCAAGAAGAGTATTGCGAAACCATAATTGATTGATTTTATTTTTGGTGTTTTAACGCCACTTTCAACAGTATTTCAGTTATATCATGGCGACAAGTTTTAGTGGTGGAGGCAGCCGGGAGTACCCGCAGAGAACCACCGACCATGGACAGGCAGCTGGTAAACTTTATCGAGTGCACCCTTTTTTGTAATTTACAAATCCGGGCGCGAGCCCACGCCGTATTAGTGATAGGCTTGTACGAGTTGTTAGATCCAGCGACCTAACTTATTGAGCCACCCAGGCCCCTATTGCGAAACCAAATGGGTAATCAGAAGGCGACACATATACAAAGCACTACAGAGAAAACTAAAGATTGAGCAACACAAACCCCACAAACACGGAGATGAACCCAGGTTCACCTGAAGGATTAAGCTGGTTCTACTCGACTGGAGATGATCCAGAAATCAGAGGGTGATAGAAACAGCAAATGTCTGTGCTCCTGAACACCCCATCCGCACACACACACCGAAAATTATCTGCTTGTGCAAGTCAAATTATACATACAATATGCAATCCCCCCTTATATGTTATGATGTATCAAAGCATCTGTATGTATGCCCAACCTAGTTCCACCGTTTTATTAATATAATAATATGCTGTCTGTAAGCTTGTTGTCGTCATGGATACAACTGAAATACTGATCACTGGTGGCATGGTAGTGGATGAAACCATCTACAAATTCTTCATTTGACAAAATACATAATTGCGACTTCTCCTTAATTAAGTAGAATATTATTCCAGCATTTGTGTACTTAGTGATATGAACTCTAGAGAACTGCTATTTTGTCCTTGTCTATAATGATTTATTGTATGACAGTGTTAGAGATTATGTTAGTGATTGTATTAACCATGTTACTGAGGAGTAAACACAGATGAAGGAAGCTACTAACAATTACGGAAGAAAGATATGAATGTTGTTGATTGACTTGTGTATAACGCCAACTTTAGCAGTATTTCAGCTATATCGTTGCGTGAATGTTTTTGATAATGAAACTTTATATTGGACATAGTGATCGTGTGCCTATGCAGGTCCAAATTAAGACAATTTCTCGTAATCCAGCCCC